>WNWK01033226.1:0-21312 GCA_009830355.1 Cherax destructor | reverse complement strand
AACCCAAAAATCCCACTAACGCACAAAAAACCCACCCAAATCAAAACACAAAACCCCATTTTTCCCAGGATCATCCCACCCATCACGACATACACTAACGTTTCCGCCCATCCTAACGTCAAACACGCCCCCACTATGCCAAACACCCATACCATTGCCAACCCCCCCCATCACTAACGTCACAACACCCCCATCCACAACGTCAAAACCCCCCTCCACTAACGTCACCACGCCCATCCCACTAACCCCCCCCCTCCCACTAACGTCCAACCGCCAACCACAAACCCACAACACGCCCCCAACGCCAAGCCACACCCCCAAATCCCCAATGTCCCCGCCCATCCATAACGTCAAAAAGCCCAAAAATTAAGCCCCCCCCCAATACCACAACTTTAAACCCCGCCCCCACTAACGTCACAACCGCCCATCCCACTAACCACAAAGCCCATAACAACGCCCAAACCCCCCATCCCATAACGTCAAACACGCCCATAACACTAACGCCAACACCCCAATCCCCTAACGTCACAACACGCCCTACCACTAACGTCACAACACGCCCATACCCCCAACGTCAAAAACCCCCCTACCATAAGTAAAACAACACGCCCTCCTTTAACCCCCACGCCCAAACTAACGTCACAACACCCCCAAATACAAACGCCCCACGCCCATACCACTAAGTCACAACACGATACCACTAACGTCCCAAACGCCCATAAAAACTACAACACCCCCAATCCCCAAACGTCACAACACCCCCAATCCCACTAACGTCACAACACGCCCAATCCCACAACTCACAACCGCCCAATACCACAACGTCACAAACGCCCAATCCCATAACGTCCCCGCCCAATACCACAACGCCCACCCAATCCCCCCAACGTCAAAACCCCCCAATACCACAACGTCACAACCCCCCCAATCCCAAACGTCACAACACGCCCAATCCACTAACGAAAAACCCCAATACCACAAGTCCCCCCCAAATACCACTAACGCCCCCGCCCAATCCCCTAACGTCCACGAATCCCCAAAACCCAAACGCCCACAAACCCCCCCAAAACCCCGCCCAATACCACAAACGTCACAACAGCCCAATACCACTAACGTCACAACCCCCCCAAAATACCACTAACGCCCAAACCCCCAAACCCCCAAACGTAAAACCCCCCAATACCACTAACGCCCCCATTAAAAAACCCCCAAAATACCACTAACTTTAAACCCCCCCAACCACTAACGCCCAAAACCCCCATACCATAACGAAAACACCCCATACCCAAACCCCCCCAAACACCCCCCTACCACTAACGCCCCCTTTACCACTAACGTCAAAAACCCCCATACCACTAACGTCAAAACCCCCCATCCCCCCTTTCAAACACCCCAAACCCCCCTTTTAACGCCCCAACACCCCCAAACCACTAACGTCACAACACCCATACCAAAGGGTCACAACCCCCCCATCCACTAATCACAAACCCATACCACTAACGAAAACCCCATACCACTAACTCCCCAAACAACCTCCCCTCCGTCCCAACAAAACCCCATACCACTAACTCCCCAAAAACCATACCACAACGTAAAAACACAACCAAACTAACGTCCAACACCCATACCACTAACGTCAAAACCCCCCATACCACTAACGCCAACCGCCCTCCATTAACCCCAAACCCAAATTTTAAAATTTCCTTTTTCAATATTATTATTACGTTGTTTAGAACAATCAAAATTTTGTTCCTTCAAAACGGCCACTTAAAACAAAGTTTTAAAGAAAACACATTCCCGTCATTCACGCCTTGGGTGTTTGAAGGGTTTTGCTGACCCTTTAAAGATCCCCGGGTTGAACATCCACTCCCTTCAAGTGGTTTCCCTTTCCGACCCTCCCCCGGTTTCCTTAAAGGGTTATCCTGACCCTCCCGGCAAAATAAAACCAGTCTTTTTTCCCCCCGGATCAAACCCCCTACAGGATCCGGGCTGCCGTCCCTTTTAAAAATCCACAACTTACCCAAACCCCTTTTTCTTCCCAAAAATTTTTTCCCCTTTCCCCTTTTTCCTTTTCCCCCCCTTTTTCCAAACCTTTCCCTTTAAAGAAAAAAAACCTTTCCCCCTTTCCCCCTTTTCCCTCCCCACCCCTTTCCAAACCCTTTCCCCCGCCTTTTAAAAAACCTTTTAACCTTCTTATCCCAAAACCTTCCCCCCCTTTCCTTCCCAAAACAAAGCATTCCTAACCTTCCCCCCATACACAAAGCATTAAAAACCCCTTCCCTTTCCCTGCAAAAGCCTTCCAAACCCCTTCCCCTTTCCAAAACAAAGCCTTCCAAACCCTTTCCCCTTTTCCATGCAAAAACCCTTTCCCCAAACCCTTTTTCCTTTTTTAAAAAACATTCCAAACCCTTTCCCCTTTTCCAAAAAAAAAATTTCCCCAACCCTTTCCCCCTTTTGCCCCAAAAACCCCAAAAACCTTTCCCTTTTCCCCAAACCAAAGCCTTCCAAACCCTTTCCCCTTGCCTCCCAAAAAACTTTCCCAAACCCTTTTCCCTTCCATACCAAACCCTTTCCTAACCTTCCTTCCATCACAAACCCTTTCCCCAATTTCCCCCGCCATAAAAAACCCTTTCCCTTTTCCCCTTTTCCCCCAAAAGTTCCCCAACCCTTTCCCCCGCCATACACAAAGCCCCCCCCAAAACCCTTTTCCTTGTTCACAAACCCTTTTCCTTTCCCCTTTTCCCCTACGGCTTCCCCCTTTCCCCCCTTCCAAAAAAAACCCCCCTTTTCCCCGGGGGCCAAAGTTTAACCTTCCCCCCAAAAAACAAAGCCTTCCAAACCCTTTCCCTTTTCCCACAAACCCCTTTCCTAACCTTCCCTTGCCACCCCAAACCCTTTCCCTTTTTCCTTGCCATGCACAAAGCCTTCCTAACCTTCCCTTCCCTGCAAAAAACCTTTCCCCCAACCCCCTTGCCATGCAAAAGCGATGATAACCCTTACAGCCTATATCCCCCCACCCTAGCAGAGTTGGGGTTAAATGTAAATAACCTGTATAGATAAATAAAAAAAGGGTGTTTAACTTTTTTTTAAAATTCTTAGTATTATTTTTTTTTTTTAATTTTTCATTCTTCCGAATTCTGAGAATTAAAGTATAGATTTGAGTGCACCAGATCTACCTTGTCTGTTAATCACTACCTTCTTGAAAAAATATTTCCCCAGAATTCAGGGCCCCATGAAGACAGTTGATGAACAAATTTTTTTTTTTTTCTTTTATCCTTTATTTTCTAGAAATGACCTTTATTATTTTTAAATTTTTTTGTATCAAATATATCATTTAAAAGAAAAAATTTTTTCCCAAAAAGATTTTTTTCTTTGATATTGTATAAATCAGCTCAAGGCCTGTTTTCTTTAGTTTGTATAAAAGGGAAATTTAAAACTTTTTAAAGGAAATGTCACGGTCAGTGAGAGTTCATAGGGGATAAAACCCTGCTCGTGAAAAAATGATTTAAAAAATTTGCCAAGCAAAGGTCATGTCAAAAAGGGTTGAAGGGTTGAGCCCCCTGGGGGAGGGGGGAGACCCCCAAAAAACGTGAGGGTTTAAGGCTTTGGGTCTGAGAATCCACCCTTTTTAAATCCCCCTTCCCTCCCAAAAGTCTGTTTAAACCCCCCAGAAAAGGGCCCCCCGCCTCCCCAACTCCATCCAAAAACCAACACTCCCCAATCACAACTCCCTCACAACTAAAAACCTTTTTTAATCACAACTTCCTTTAAAATACCAACCTTTCCCCCCAACCAATACAACAAAAAAACCCCCCAAAAACCCTACTAAACAAAACTACCAAACCCCTCCACCACCCCTACCACCATCACAAGTCCACCAACAAACTCCACCACCATTAAAAACCCCCCCAAACCACCATCACACTACTAAAACCCCACCACCACCATCCAACTACCCCCAACACAATACCACCACCACCCCCAAAAATACCCCAAAAAAACTACCACCACCATCCCTACCACCAACAAACTACCCCCACCATCACAACTCCCCCCAAAATCCAACTACCAACCCCCCAATCACAACCCACCCAAAACTACTAAACACAACTACCAACAACTCCCCCCAAAAATAACACCCCAATGCACCCAATATACACTGAAAAATTGTATCAATACTACAACTTTTAAAACTCATGTGAAAATTGATTAAAGTACTTAAGGTTTATTTTGGGGAAACAGCCAAAAGGATGCCCGGGTCACTACAAACACTGTTACCAAAAAACCTATTACTGATCTTCTTTTAAAAAACCCCCTTTTTCCCCTTATTGGTATATTTCGTTTATTGTAATAAATTTTTCTGACTACTTTGGGTTATCCTAGGTAATCTCGAAAAGCTGCAGTATGGGTAATTTTTTAACTTTTTATTTATGTACCTGAATAAACTTACCATTCCCCCAACCATAACACCAAAAATTACGGGGGTTTTCAACCCGGGGGAAATTTCCTCTGAGTGCTGTGGGGCAAGGTGGGGAGTGCGGGAGTCCCAAAAAGGGGGTGAGGCGGGGAGGAAACCCGGGTGCTGAAATGCTGTTGTGAGAAATCGGGGGCTGAGGCTGTGTGAGTCAGGGGGGCTGAGTGCTGTGGGGAGGGCGAGGTGCTGAGGTGTGAGGGGGTCAGAGGTTGAGGCTGTGGTGGGGGTCAGGGGTGCTGAGGCGGGGGGAGGGGTGGGGGGTTGAGGTTGGGGGAAAAGGGGGGCTGAAAGGGGGGGAGTCAGAGGTGTGAGGGGGGGCGGGGGGTTTTGGGTGGGGGGAGTCAGAGGTGCTGAGTGCTGTGTGAGAGTCAGAGGTGCAGTGCTGTGGGGTGAAAAGGGCAGGGTTGAGGTGTGTGGAGGGGGGTGCTGGTCCCGGTTAAAGGGCAGGGGGCTGAGGCGGGGAGGTCGGGGGCTGAGTGCCGTTGGAAAATAAGGGGGGCTTTTGGGTTGGGGAAGTCAGAGGTGCTGAGGCTGGGGTGGAGTCAGAGGTGTGAGTGCGGTGGAGGGGCAAAAGGGGAGAGGCAAAACCCCGACACCCCCCCTCCTACCCCCCCGTTTCTCTCCCCCCCCCCTCCCATCTCGTGTAAAAAACCCCCCGTCCTTGTGTGTTGCCCCCCTTTAAATTTATTCCCCAAAAACGTAGTGCCGCCTCCCCTTTATGACATTCCCACCAGCCTCCCAAAATTTAACCCCCAGCCGCAAAAACCCTTTTTCCCCCAAACCCTTTACCACCCCAAAAAAACCCTTTTAAAAATTCACCCCGCCTGCAACAACCTTCTAAACCCCTTTTCCCCCCCCGCAAAACCTTTTCCCCAAACCCCCACCCGGGCCCGCAAAAACTCAATCTTCCCCCCCTGGAAAAACAACCTTCCCCCCGCAACAACCTTTCTAAACCCTCACCAACCTGCAACAACCTTCTAAAAATTCACTGCCTGCAACAACCCCCTCAACCTTCACCAGCCTGCAACAACCTCCTCAACCTTCACCAGCCTCCCCCAAAAACCCTTTCAAACCCCCAGCCTGCAAAACCTTCTCAACCTTCACCCCGCCTGCAAAAACCCTTTTTCCCCCCATCACCAACCTGCAACAACCTTCTAAACCCTTTTACTAGCCTGCAAAAACCCCCTTTTAACCCTTCCCCTAGCCTGCAACAACCTTTCAACCATCACCCGGGCCCGCAAAAACCCTTTTTTTAACCTTCACTAGCCTGCAAAAACCTTCTCAACCATCACCCCGCCTGAAACCCCCTCCCCTTTCCCACCCCGCAAAACCTTTTTCCCCCCCCCCAGCCTGCAACAACCTTCTCCCCTTCACCAAACCTGCCCAAAAACCTTCCCAAACCTGCAAAAACCCCTTTTTAACCATCACCAGCCCAAAAACCCTTTTCCCCCTTCATGGGCCCGAAAAACCCTTTTTCCCCCCCACTACCCCAAAAAAACCCCAACCTTCACCAGCCTGCAACCCCTTTTCCCCCCCATCCCACCCCAAAAAAAACCTTTCCCCCTTCACTAGCCTGAAAAAAAACCCTTTTCAACCTTCCCCCTAGCCTGCAAAAACCCCCTTTCCCAACCTTTTTCCCCGCCTGCAAAAACCTTTAAAAATTCCTTTTTTTGCAAAAACCCTTTTTCCCCAAACCCTTTACCCCGCCTGCAACAACCTTCTCCCCCTTCCCAGCCCCCGCAACAACCTTCTCCCCAAACCCTTTACCGCCTGCAAAACCTTCTCAACCTTCACCAAAAGCAACAACCTTCCTTCATAAAAAAATTTTTTAACACATGTTTAAAAAATCACAAGTGTTTTTTTTAAAATGGAGGACATTAAAACCAAACCGGGGCTAGGGAGAAAAAACCCGGGCCAGAAACTACTAAAAGGGGGCAAATACCCTAAGAGAGGGGGTCGGTGTAAAGTAGATCTGATAGTTACAGACCACTCTATAGTTTTAGTAATTACTGCCCCCAAATAAAAAACAGTAAAAAAGACACACACACACACACACAAATAAAAGAAATTAACAAACACAAAAGTTATGATCATAAATAAATGCTCAACAAAAAAACCCCAAAAGTTAAAAGGGCCATCAGTTACAGCCCCTTTAAAATTTTTTAAAATGCAAAATGACTCCTGAGAGCCCCCAAAAGGCCCCTACAGGTACCTGGAAATAACTGAGGACAAGCCGGGGTTGAGGAAACATTTAAAATCGTTCATCAATCATGCACTTCAGGCGGCTTTTGTGTGTGTGTGTGTGTGTGTGTGTGTGTGTGTGTGTGTGTGTGTGTGTGTGTGTGTGTGTGTGTTTGTGTGTGGTGTGTTTTTTGGGGGGGGGGGGCGGGCCCCCACCCTCAGTTGAAACGCTCAGAGTGACTTTTGGGGGTTTTGGGAGGGGGGAGGGCCCAACACAGGTCCTGCTGAACCTTGAACTTTTGTTAGTCTGTGGGGCCCCCCCCCTTTCCCCAAAGGGAAAAAGGGCTGTTGCCCAGACCCCAAGAAGTCATTTAAGGAAAAATTTATGAAAAAAGCTAAGGCAACCTTTGTCTGAGCATCCATCGGTTCATTGGGGGCCCCGGGGGGAAAACCCAAAAATGGTGGACTAACCACTCCTGGATTAACATGAATGGGGGAACACGGGGAAGGCCTATTTTGGGCCCTACAAGGGTCCTTTTCAAAAAAATTAAAAATTTTTTTCCCCACTCACACAAATAAAACCCCGCCCCCCCCACTCATATATTTGTCCAATCTTTTTTAAAAAACCCAAACCGGGCCTCATCACAGTACTCAAAAGGGTTCCCGCACTACAACTCTGTTAAAAAACCAGTACTTGCCAAATGCCCTTTTTAAATCTAAATTTATCCAATTTAAACCGTTATTTCGGGGTTTTTACTTGGTTCGATACCCTCAGTTTTTTTTAATATCTCCTTTTTTTTTCCCATCACCATTGTAACCCGATGATATCTCCCCCATTCCGCTCTCCGAAGGGGTTTTAACGCTCTAAGTCTATCTTTTTTGGGGGATTTCTTTTACTGTAAATCTTTAGTAAAAATTTTTTTTGTATGTTCCCCCAATGAATCTATATCCATCCTGTTTTAAGGAGACAAAACTGAGCGATAATCCAAATGACTCACTAGTGATGTATAGAAAATTTAAAAAAAAATTTGGGTTCTGTTGTTATACTTTTGAAATAAATCCTAGTAACTGTTAGCCTTTTTTTCCCCCTTTGGCACTGTTGTCTTGGATTTAGATTTTTTCCCATGACTCAAAATTTTTTTTATTCTTTTATGATCAAGCTCCTTCCCCCAGTTTATAAATTCGGGGGGTATTTTAAAACAAAGCACCTTTCACTTGCCCCTTGAACTTCTCTGCCATTTTTTAGACCAAGACATTAATTTATCCCCAAAACCTCCGATTCACTTTTTTCCTCCTCAAAAATGAATTATCGCCTATTTTTTTTTCATCACAAATTTTTCTCATGTCCTTGCAATTCCTTCACAAGGTCATTTTTAAAATTTTGAAAAAAAGGGGCCCCAAAAATGATCCAAACCCCAAATATAAAATCCCCATTCCCGATTTGACCCCATTAATGGAAATCCCTGCTTTTTTGTAAGGCCTCTATCCATGCCCGGGGTTTCCCCCTATCCATGAGCTGCCCCCTTTTTTTTGTCTTTTGGGGTCTCATCGAAGGGGGCCCTTTCTAAACCCCAAATAAAATATATATATTTTTATCACTTCTTTTTCCCAAATGTTTTATTGGGAAAAAGTCAGAAATTTGCCGGGGGGGAAAGACCCCCGTAAACCCATGCCCGAATTTATTAATAAAATTTTGCCCTTAAAAGGGGGTTTTGAAAATATCATAAAATGATTCTAAAATTTGCCTACTATAGACGGGGGGGCTTATTGGAGGGGGTTTTTTAGGAAGGGGTTACCCCCCGATTTAATATAGGAACTACATTATATCTTCCACATCTCGGGGAAAAACCAGTTAGGGGGCGAAAAAAACATTCAATGGCTGACTAAGTTCCCCTTTTGCATTTTTAAGTCCCCCGGGAAAAAACTCGTCGGGCCCCCGGGCTTTTTGTTTTTTTTTTATCTGTTTGATAACCATGTCCCCGTACAGTAATATTAGTTAATTTGAATTTTCGGGGAAATGAATAATTTTTAAAATTTTTTAATCTCATTTACGTCTTCTTGTAAAAGACTGACAAAAAAAAATCATTAAAAAAGAGAAAAACATTTCAGTTCGTTATCCGTCGGGTGTATTCCCAATTTTCAGAGGCCCCCCCTTTTCCCCCCCCTTCGTCCCTCCCCTTTAAAAAAACCCTTTTTGGGTTAGTTTTTGATTCATTAGCAACCTTAATCTCATAGCCCGTTTACCTTTCTAACCCCTTTTTTTCTTTTTTTCAACTGAACTTTGTCAATATGGTTAACATCCCTTTTTATGCGCCATAAACCTCTTTTCTCCCTAAAAAATTTTTTTGCCCCCCGTTAATCCATTTGGGATCGTTATTATTTGACCAAAAATTTCTTTAATAAACATATCGTGGGGATTATTGAAACAAATCATAAACCCAGATCCCATCGAATCGTTAGCGATTACCCCGTCGAGATTAGACAGGTGCCCCAAGTCAATATAATGGCAGAACGAAAATCAGGAATTTTTACCTTTTTCCCTATTCTCGTCCCCCATGTAATATTAAAAGAAAGGATTTGTGATCACTAGCCCAAGCTTTTCAGTGACCCCCAGATTTTAAAAAGGGTTTTTTTATTTGACAAGACGGGCGAGAAAATTCCCTCAGGCTCCGTCCCCCTGCTTCAGAAAACCCCCCTGAATTTTCCCAAAAAAGTCACGGACTCCGTTCCCGGTAAAAAAAACCCCCAGTCAATATGCCCTTTTTAAAAAACCCCCACTAACACTCGTTATTGTGCCTAACCCCCAACAATTTCGCCCCAAAAGAAGTCCCCCTCTATCGTGATCCAAGCCTGGAGGTCGGTATTTAAAACCCCCGGGAATCAGTTTTCTTACCCTAGAAACTCTACCCAAACAGATTCTTTAATGATCCATCTATTTTTATGCCTGTTTTTTTGGGAATTTATTTTTTCCCTTCAAGAACTCCCCCCTTTTTCCCATTATATCTATTCGGGGAACAAAAAAACCCCCAAAGCCCATCCAATCATATCCCGACTTTTTGGGTTTTTACCATGTTTCAGTTATTGCAATGACATCAAATTTAAAACCCCCCCAAAAGTAATTGTTAATTTTTTTTCGGGGCGCTTGAATTTGGGTAAAAAATACATTGATAGTATCTTCTTGTAAACCCTTTTTTTAGCTTTTTTTTTTAAAAATTTCGTTATTTTTCCCCCCTTTGTCATTTTCGAACTGTTATTTTTGATTTTTGATAAAAGGGGGCCCGAATCAATATTTTGGCCCCTTTTTTAAACCCCCTTCCTAAACCCATACCTCTAATTTTAATCCGGGTTTAAAGCCCTAAAAAATCCTAAACTGAGCAGAGAAAATTCTACACCTGCCGGGGTAAAACCCCCCCCCGGGCCCCCCCTTCATTTGGGGCCAAAAGTGGTCCCAGTTGAATGAAGGACTGCATTATCCTTCGGGTTTTTTTCCAGCCAGGGCCCCCGCCTGGACAGCCATTCTTTCCCCCCCCTTCTTGGCAAAATGCCCCTTGGGTCCCCCCCTTCTTCCTAATGATGCTTTTTCTGCCTTATACCCAACCAAAACCTTTTTTTAAAGGGGGTCATCTTTTGCCTCCAGCACCTGGGGGGGATAATAGGATTGATCCCATTACCATGCATGATGTTGTCAAGTTTTTAACAATGCTTCCACCCCCCCAAAGCAAACCCTGTCCCCCACTCCTATTTTTTAAGCAAAAGGGCCTATCCAAAATCTAATTTTTGGGTATCCCCAACAAAAAAGTTTTTTCCCTTTTCCTTTTGGACAGTTCGCGGGCGTTCCCAAACGACTCACTTTTGTCGGGGAAACCCCAAAAAAAGGGGTTTTTACAGCAGTCTCTTTTTTCTTTTTAAAACCTTCCATTCGTCTTCTTGATCTTCAACTTGCCCATGCTGCCCCGGGCCCCTGCCCGGTTTCCCCTTAAAAAACCCGGGGACTACAACAGGAGGACTACTACAAACCCCTTTTTTTTTCCCCCCTCAATCGCCGTATCTCAAGCTTCGCTCCCCCCCAATTTTTTCCTTAAGTTGGAAAAATTCCAAAAAGGGGGGACTTGATTCAGTCCACAGGGGGTCACTGACACGTTTTACTGAGCTAAAACAGGTCCCCCTCACACTAGGTCACCCCCCCCAGGCCGGGGGTAAGTAGAGAATATTGAAATCTCAGTACGCCAGGAGTACGCCGCAGAAACACAGATAAATGCATAAAATATTGACACAATGAAAAACACAAATGCAGCAAACGGACCCTTTTTTGACTACGTTTTGCCCACAAGGGGGGGGTTTTTTAGACGCACCTATTTTTTCCCCCCTAAAAACCCCCCAAATTCTACCAACTATTCCCCCATAATATGTCATTTTTCTTTTCCCAGGTAGACTTGACAAAAATCAACTGTGTGGGCAAAAGCAATACTGCATCTGCCACGAACGGAAGGCAAAGGTTAGGAAAAATGCAGGAAAAATTTGCCTGCCCCGAAAAACTGTAAAAAGGGAGGGAGGCGCCCAAAACCCCTTATCACCAGGGGATAAACAGAGTTCACCACGGGGCCCCCCACCCCAAAAAAATGAAATGTTCTGTTTTTTTAAAACGGAAAACAATCTAACAAACTGAAGCTATTGTTAGTTTGTTAGGGAAAAAAACCCCCTTTTTTTAGTTTGTGGGGGAAAGCCCCCAACCCGGGGGTGTTAAGGGAATATTTTAAAAAAGATGCCGTGATCCACACCTTTAAATAAAGGGGCCCCCCTTGAACCAGGGGGTTTAATGTAAGGAGCAGGGGGCCCCTTTACAAAAGATTTAAAATAAAGCCTTTCCCCCCCCCCTTAAGTTAAAAATAAAAAACCCGAAAAGTTATGTTGGGGTAAAGACCCCAAGTTTTGTTGGGGTGAGCCTGACACAGTTATGTTAGGATAAAGACCTGACAAAAATTTTGTTAGGAAAGGGCCTGACACAGTTGTTAGGATAAAAGGGGCCCCCCCACAGTTATGTTAGGATAAAGACCTGACACAGTTATGTTTGGATAAAGGGGCCCCAACATTTTGTTGGGGTAAAAAACCCCGACAAGTTTGTTAGGATAAAAGACCCCGAACCCGTTATGAGGATAAAACCCCCCCACAGTTTTTAAAAAGACCCAAAACAGTTATGTTGGATAAAGACCCGACCCAAATTAGTTAGGATAAAAAACCGACACAGTTATGTTAGGATAAAGGGCCTGACACAGTTAGTTTGGATAAAGGGGCCCCCCACAGTTATGTTGGGTAAAAAAAACCCAAAACAGTTATTTAGATAAAGACCTGGTTTTGTTAGGATAAAAGACCCTGACACAGTTATGTTGGGGTAAAGCCCCCGCACAGTTGTTGGGGTAAAGACCTGACACAGTTATGTTAGGATAAAGACCTGACACAGTTTTGTTGGGGAAAAAACCCCCGACACAGTTATGTTAGGATAAAGCCCCCGACCAGTTATGTTAGGATAAAAACCCGACACAGTTATGTTAGGATAAAGACCTGACACAGTTATTTTTGGGTAAAAACCCTGACAAGGTTAGGATAAAGCCCCCACACAGTTTGTTAGGATAAAGCCCCCGACACAGTTATGTTGGGGTAAAGCCCCCGCCCGGGGGATGATTTTTCCCTGTGTGAACAAAAGTTAACGGCAGAAAGCCCCCGGGAGAGCGAAACTTTTCCACAAAAAATGTCACATTAGTTGATTTTTCCCTTTTTTTCTTAACATATTGTCGGTAATTCTCCCCAAAAATTAAAAAAATTAATTATTCCCTACTTTTTATAAAAACCCCAAGTGTAACAGTTTTGGGAAAAATATCAGCGTGGGGGGGGGGTTAAAGCAGCTCAATGAGAACATCGTCAATATTCCAGTAAAAGGGTTTAGTAGTTCGGGGGCCTGAGGGGGTTAATATTACCGGGGGTTCCGTCGGGGGGCGGCTTATCCCATCCCCCGGAGCGGGACAGATCCCCTTAAAATTAGTCCCCCCTCAGCCGGGCTGTGGTTTTTTCCTTTTGGGCTACGTGCGCCAGGGTAACAGCCGGGTTTTATCAGGCCCAACCCCCCGGGGGGGGCTGGTAAGGGGGGGGACGGGGGGGTTGACCCCGGACCTCCAGATATAAAAAAGTTAGAAAAATTAAAAAACAATAAAATATATATATATATATATATATATATATATATATATAATTTAAATTAATTTTTGGAAAAATTCTTTTTTGGGGTTAAAAAGAAAGGGGTCTTCTTCCAAAAAAGGAAAAATTTGTGTTTTAACCCAAAAAAACTTTGAACCTAACAAAAAAATATATTTCATTGTGTTTATTAATTTTAAATTATTGAAAAAAATATCAAAAAAATATTTAGTTGGGGGGGAAAATTTTAAAATTCCTTTTTAAAAGGTTAAGTAAGTTTTTAAGATTTTTTTTGGGTTAAAAAAATTTAAAAATTTTTTCATCAACATAATTGAAAAATATATATTTTTTAAAAGTATAAAAAAAAAGAAAATTAATTTTTTGAAAAAGGGAAAAAAAAAAAAAAATTTTTTTTTTTTTTAAAATTTTAAAAAAAATGAAAAAGGTTTCTTGCCCCTTAAAAATTTTACCCCCTTTTTTAAATAAAAATTTTTTAAAAAAAAATATATATATATATATATATATATATATATATATATATATATATATATATATATATATATAATTTTTTTGTGTGTGTGTGTCAGTGGGGGGAAAAAAAAAGGGGGGTTGGGGGAAAATTAAATTTTTGGGCCCCGAAAACCCTTTTCCGGGGGAAACCCCATCAACATTGAAACAATGGGGTCTTTTTATAAAAACTTCTGGAATTTTCAAATTAAAGTATATCTCCCAGATCCCCCGGAAACCTTTGGGAAAAGGGCCAGCCCAACATTTCAACACAAAACTTCATTGAAAAAACCCATATATACTGACCCAAAAAAATTTTGGCAACATTTAAAATTACATTTCTGTTAAAACCTGCTTTTCACTCATACCCCTTATTTTGAGAGCACACATCAAACAGACGGTACACAAATTATACACAAATACACACAGTGAAAACAGTAGTGTGTACACACTTTTTAAAAGGGAAATTCCTGATCGTACTCGTGCACAAAAAGCCCAGTATACGAGAGGAAAAACTTCATATCTGATTTAAACGGGGAAAATATTCAACAGTCAAAAAAAGGGGAATAGACTATCATTAAAAACATTAACTGCCAAAGTGGGAGATGGATCTTCAATTTTTTAACCAATCCAACACAAATAGTAGTGGTAAAAAAAAGAAATGGAAACCCTAATGAAGAGTCTTTTCCCCGGGGACAGTACTCCCCCCCATCCTGCCCCTCTTTCAGACATAGAAGGGTAAACCCTAGCACCGTTATCCTTTGATGATATGGGGTCTGAGGTGCTCCATTGAGGAAAAAAAATCCCCAAAAAGATATAAACCAAAATTTTCCCAAAGGGCAACGGAGAAAAATTTGATGTTCAATGAAACAAAATTTTCCGTTTTTGGGGAAAACTGGAGGAAATAATACAGGACTGAGTATTACAAACCTAATCACAAATAGAGCGGAAAAGTAATGTAAGGGTGGGGGGAATGTCTGGGGGTCTTCCCCTTTAAGGCCCAAAAAACCCCCACACACCCGGGGGAAAATGAAGGATGGAAAAGAGAAATTCAAGACAAAGAGATGCCAAGCCAAATGATTTTTAAAAATCACTTGTTTTTCTAGGCTAAACATGAAATTAACATCCCAGATCTAGAGAATGTACAGAAGGGAAACCCTTTTCTCATATAAGTTCCATCAAACCCCTCTGGGAACGTTTGGGGGTTTTTATGGGCCCGGCGAGAAAATATCAAAACCCCACCGGAAGTTTTGGGGGGGACTGGTTCCCCCAATCTGCACCAAAATCACTCCCCGAAAAAAAAAAGATTTTTAGAGGTGCCCCCCCGGGGAAAAGTGGGACGCCACTTGGGGACACTAAAAAAAAACACAATAAGTGTCCCCCAAGACTTTCCCAAAAGCCTCCCACCAGCCTAAAGGGGGGAAAATTTTTAGTAGACTTCCCGGGGTTTTTTTCAAGAGGGGGGGACAGATACCTGGGCAAGGGGCCAGATCAGCCGGGCTGTGGTTCTTGTTGGACTATGCACCGCGTGCCTCGTTGATTGGGGCCCCGATCCACCGAGGCCTGGTCATGGACCGGCCGCGGGGGGGTTTTTTTCCCCGGGGAAAAACCCCCCAGGTAGACTCCAGGTAGGGAAAGGAAAGGGGGAACCTGTACACACACAAAGTATCTCCCCAGTGTTTACAAAAGGGTGAGTAAACTTTCCCCCAAAAAAAAATGACGCAAAGGGCCCCAATGCAAAAAAAACTAATGTAAAAAAAAAAAAAACTTTTGAGGCGGGGCAGTAGGGGACTTAATACCACTACTGATGATGATGATACTACTACCCCCCCTGGGGGGCCGCCTCCAGTGTTCCAAAGGGGGGAGTCACATGGCCCCCCCTCTAAACCAAGGCGGAGAAACTCCCCAATCGTCCAAAAGAAGGTCGTGGGAAACTGGCAGCAGTTTTTACTGGACAACACACATGAAGGTCGTCGGAACTGGGGGCATTTTTCCCCCC
This sequence comes from Cherax destructor, assembly GCA_009830355.1. Lineage (NCBI taxonomy): Eukaryota > Metazoa > Arthropoda > Malacostraca > Decapoda > Parastacidae > Cherax > Cherax destructor. Next base: position 5,965 of record WNWK01033226.1, on the reverse strand, counting down.
GGTAAAACAAAAAAAAGGTCTTGTAAGGGGGTTTTTTTAAAACTGGGCCAAGCCAATTCCCCCCGGTACAACACCCCCAGAAGGTCTCAATGAACGGCAGCAGTTTTTTAATTTTTTCCCCACATGATGGTCGTCGTAAAAAAACCCCCCCAGTTTTTTAATGTTACAACCCCAAAAGGTCGTCAATGTAACTGGCAGCAGTTCTTGTTAAAATGAAGGTCGCGTAATTCTCCCGCAGTTTTTAAACAACAACGAAGGCGTCGAAATGAACTGGCGGTTTTTAAAAGTTCCCCAAAAAGGGGTCCGTAATGTAACTGGCGCGGTTCTTACGGGTACAACACACAGGGGTCGTCGTAATGTAAGGGCAGTTCTTTTTTAAAAACCAAAAAAAAGGGGGGGGAAATGTAATTTTAAGTTCTTAATTTTACATCACACATGAAGGTCGTCAATGTAACTGGCAGCAGTTCTTTAATGTTAAACAAAGGGGGTCTTTTTTGGCAGCAGTTTTTAATTTACAACAAGGGCTTTTACAAAAAATTTACTAAAAAAGTTTTTTTCAAAAACCCCCTTTTCCGGGAAACCGGGAACCGTGTCTTTGCGCAGCAAGGTAGGAAGACGGGAGGGGGAGAGAACCAGACGTTAAGGGCAGCTTCCCCCGCCCCCTAATATTTTTTTTTTTCCATAATCTACCTTGCCCAAAAACTATGAAATTTCCCCTTTGTCTGCTTTGTGGTGGTCCGGGATTTTCCCTTAAATCATGGCAAATGGGGGTCTAAAAAAAAGATCAGCCCTCAAAAAAGCTTGGTCCCCCAAGTAACCAACAGGGGGGGTCGGGCCACAGGACACGCAGCTAACAGATATGGAACTAGGCTCTCTAGAATTTTTCTTAAAACATTATAAAAAGATCTTTCCCAAAAATACATTCTAAGTACCCCGCATAATTTTTTTTCCCGAACTTGGGGCCAACGGACCCCCAAGGCGAAGAATATTAAAAACCCAAAAACACAAGGTTTGAAATTTTTTCCACCGCATTCTCTTTTTATTAAATTTTTTTTAAAACCCCTTTTTTTTTTTCTAGTCCAAATTTTTTTTATTTTAAATTTTTATTATTATTATTTTATTTATTATTATAATCAAATAGAACCCTTTAAACCCCACAGGGCCCTTACAGTTTTAAAAATAGATCATCGGGTAAATTTTTTAACAGGTTCGTTACGTTCGAATCATTGACCTGTGTTTTATATTCAATGTATTTTTTATTTCTATATTCTTTCCTTACCTGAGCAGAAAGGGAAAAAAACATGTTTTTTTTTATGTCCTAATGTAAGACTTTTTTAGGGGTGTGAAAATTTTTTTTTAAAGAGGTAAAATTTTATGTTTTTTTTTTGATAGCATTTGATAAGGATGAGAAACTGTGATTATAATTTTTTATCAGTGTCGTTTAAAAGGGAAAATGAGAAACAAAAAAACCGGGGCCGTGTTTTGGGGGGGTTTTCCTTTTTTACTTTGCTGGGGGTAATTTTTTCTTTTACTATCTATGGTCCCCATTATTAAAAAAAAGTAAACACCCCCTTATTATACATGATGACCTAATTTAATTTATAACTTTCATGCCAATGGAATTTGACCGCTTTCAACCCCATATTCATTAACAATTATAAGAAACCCTTAAGACTGTGGGGTGCCCCCTTTGTATCCAGCCTTAAAATCCCCAGTATCTCCCCACTCCCAAAGCTAGCAAAACAAATGCATCATAACTAGGGCCTAAAACCCCCGGGTCCCATTTTCAAGATCTTGAATGATTTTTTTAAAAAAGGGTTTCTAATAAAAAGGGGAAACCCCTAAATTACCCAACCTCGATCAACATGGGTTGAGAGCAGGTCGCCCCCCCCTCTCGCACCTGTTTGGACCAAAACATTTTTGGGGCCCCTACAAGACAAGCAGTGTTGTTTAAAAGTTGACTTTAAAAAAACCTTTGACAAGTCCGCCCCCAAAGGGGTTTCACAAAAAATGTGTCCCAAAATGAATAACTGGGAAGGTGATCAGTGTTTCCTTTTTTTCCTAAAAAAAAAATTTGGAAATATTAATAAAGAGCGAAATCAGTGGTTACAATTTTAAAATCTGGGGGGCCCCAAAGGGCAGTACTCGCCCCCCCTATCTCAAATCTCATATCTAAAAATAGCCTGGGACAAAAACAAAAAAAATTTAACCCCCCTTTTTTGAAACAAAACTGTGGCATCCCAAAAAAAACACAGCCAAACCTCCCGGGGATAGGGGAAAACCGGGGGTTTCCAAAAGGGAAAAAACAACAATGCTACCTTCAAAAATAAATTTTAGTTCTCTCAGGGGAAAAAAGAGGAAATAAAAAAAGATCAAAAAAAAAGACAAACTGGGGAAACCCACAATATAACGCAAGTGAAATGTGCGAGACCTGGGGGTGATAATGGGGTCCACGTTCAAAGGGGGAAAACCAACGTTTTTTTTTACAACTGCAGGAAGAACGATGGTTTTAAAAAAAAGAACTTTTTAAAACAAGAGATGCGAAGCCAAATACTCTTTGGTTTTTTGGGGGGGGAAAATGTTTTTTACTAACGTCCCCTTCACCGGGCAAAACCCCGAGCTGGAAAAAAAAACAAAAGAAAACCCCCAAAAAAGCCCCAAAAAAAAAATCCCCAAAAAAACCCAAATTTTTTGGGGGGAAAAAAATCCTAGGGGAAAATTTTTTTTTTAGAACGAAAGCGAGAAAATGCATCATAATCACCTAAAAAGATTCTGGGGGATTGGGCCCCAAAAAAAGGGGCCCCCCTTTATGCAAAATTACCAAAAAAAATCTAGGGGTTTTTGAAAGGGGAAACGATAAATTTTTTTTCCCCTTTTTTCGTTGGGGCCCGGGGTTTGGGGGGATGTTTTGGGGGTTTTTAATAGCGGGGGGCCCCCAAAAATTTTTATCGACCCCAAAACCCCCCAACCCGGGGTGGTCTGGGGCGGGGGGTGACCTTTTCCCGGGCGACTCCTGGGTTGGGGCCCATATGATCACATTTGTCAAACGGAAAAATCAGGGAAACAACCACGTCCAGTAGTTGAGACAAAACATTTTTCAGCTGTAAATCATGAGATTTGGGGGTTTTGAAAACCCTGTTTTCCCCCTCAACATTGTAATATTTCAAAGGGGCCCTTAAAAAGTTTGATGTTTCAAGTTTAAAGAAAACCCCCGATGCTTTCTTTTGCTTCAAAAAGGGGACCCCCTCTCATGGAAAAAGGGGGAAACTTGAGGGGACCCTTTTTTTAAAAGGGGTTTTTACCCCCCCCCATGGTAGAAGGGGAAGCTTTTGGGGGGCCCTTTTTTGAAAAAAGGGGGGTTTTACCTCCTCCATGGAAAAAGGGGGGGAAACTGTGATTTTCTTTAGTTTAAAAAGGGGTTGACCCCCTCTCATGGAAGAAAGGGGGGAAACCGTGACAGTACTCTTAGTTCTCAAAAAATTTTTGCAGGATGTGGTGGAGGTAGGCCCCCCAGGAAGGAGAGAGAGAGAGAGAGAGAGAGAGAGAGAGAGGAGAGAGAGAGAGGGAGAGAGGGGGGAGAGAGAAAAAAGAAAAAAGAGAAAAGAGAAGAGAGAGAGAGAGAGAGAGGGAGAGGAAGAGAGAGAGAGAGAGAGAAGGAAGAGAGAAGAAAGAAAAAAAGGGGAAAAAAAAAGAGAAGAAGAAAAAAAAAGGAAAAAAAGGAAAAAAAAGAGAGAGAAAAGGGAAAAAAAAAACAAAGAGAGAAAAAAAGGAGAGAAAAAAAGAGAGAAAAAAAGAGAGAGAAAAAGAAGGAGAGAAAAAAAGAGGGGGAAAAAAAAGAGAAAAAAAGAAAAAAAGGGGAAAAAAAAAGGAGAGAGGAGAGAGAGACAAAAGAGAGAGAAAAGAGAGACAAAAAGAAAAAGAGACAAAAGAGACAAAAGAGGGAGAAAAAGAAAAAAGAGAGAAAAAAGGGGAAAGAGGAAGAAGAAGAAGAGCAGACACACACACAGCCCGGGGGTTTTCCTCTTGTGGGGGGTAGTTGTAACTAGTTTTTTGAAGGGTTTTTAAAAAAGTTCCCCTTTTTCCCCCTGACCAGCAGGGGGGGTTCAAATGTTGAACTTGTTGCTTTTCCCGCAGTAACAGCCGGGGTTGGGGCACGTCTCCACCCCAAAGGGGGGCCCCAATCTGAGCCCCCGGGCGGGGGGGCATTAATTTTCCAAAAAAACTTTCAGGTGTAAGGGGAAAAAATATAACCCCCCGGGGTGTGTTTACTAAAAGGGGGGGGCCCAAAAATGTTCAACACTTGGAAGTTTTTCGGGGGAAGGGTTTTGCCCCTCCCCCCAGTCCATACAAAAAAGGGGGGAAATCAGAAAAAGGGTTTGGGGGAATCAATCCTGTTTTTCCCCCCAACCCTCCTGATCTTCCCCTTTTTTCTTTTTGGGCTGATGAAGCCAGAAGGAAATTTTAGGAAAAATGTTGAACACGTGTCTTATTTATCAATTTGGGGTTGTCTGAATCATTTCCCCAGAGGAAGTGTATCACCTGGGCATCACTGTTTCCCCAAAACCTGCGTGATAGCAATCTGGTAAAATTTTTGGGGGAGACACCAGTGCTGGGGGACACCAGTGCTGGAGACACCAGTGTTTACACCAGTGGGGGGCCACCACTGGGGAACACCAGTGCTAAAAAACCCCCCTGGTGGAGACCCCCCGTGCGGGGGAAAACCAGTGCTGGGACCCCTGGGGGTGGCCCCGGGGGTGGGCACCGGGGGGGGGGGCACCAAAAAGGGGGGAACACCAGTGGTGGAGACACCAGTGGTGGAGACACCAGGGGGGGGTGACCCCAGTGGTGGAGACCCCTTCTGGAGACACCGGGCGGGGGGACACCATGGGGGAAACCCCCCAAAGGTGGAGACACCAGTGGTGGTGACACCAGAGGTGGAGACACCAGTGGTGGAGAAAAGGGGGCAACCAGTGGGGGGAAGACCCAATGGGGGGACACCAGTGGTGGAGACCCAGGGGTGGGGGACACCAGGGGGGGGGGGACACCCCGGGGGGGAACCCAGTGGTGGAGACACCCCGTGGGCCCCGTGGTGGAGCCACCAGTGGTGGTGACCCAGTGGTGGGGGACCCCCGAGGTGACACCCCGTGGTGGGACACCAGAGGTGGTGACCAGAGGGGAGACACCAGTGGGGGAAGACCCCAGTGGGGGAAAAAACCAGTGGGGGACCCGGGGGGGGAGACACCAGGGGTGGAGACCCCCAGAGGGGGGGACACCAGGGGTGGAGACACAGAGGGGGGGGCCCCCAGTGGTGGGGGAACCCCGGGGGGGAACCCAGAGGTGGGGGGCCCCAGGGTGGGTGACACCAGAGGGGGAAAAACACCAGGGTGGGTGACACCAGTGGTGGAGACACCAGGGGGTGACAATTTGGGGAAAACCCCCAAAAAAGGGGACACCAGTGGGGGGAACACCAGACGTGGAGACACCGGACGGGGGGCCCCGGTGGGGGAACCAGGGTGAAACGGGGAGGGGGGACCCCAGAGGTGGGGACCCCCGGGGTGGGACACCAGACGGGGGAGACCCAGTGGGGGGGGACACCAGGGGTGGAGACCCAGGGTACCAGAAAGGTGGTACCCAAAAAGGGGGGGGGATGGAGAAAAAATGGGGGACCCAGTGGTGGTGACCCAGTGGTGGTGCCCCCGGGGGGGGGAACCAGAGGGACACCAAAAAGGGGGGGCCCCCGGGGTGGAACATTTGGGGGAACACCAGTGGGGGGAAAACACCGGGGGTGGGGGGGCACCCCGAGGTGGGACACCAGGGTGGGGACCCAGGGGGGGGGAAAAACCCGTGGGGGGGGAAAAAACCCGTGGTGGAGACACCCCGTGGGGGGGACACCAGTGGGGGGAACACCAGTGGGGGGACACCAGTGGTGGGAACCAGTGGTGGGACACCAGTGGTGGAACACCAG
>WNWK01033225.1:0-21313 GCA_009830355.1 Cherax destructor | reverse complement strand
AGATTCCAGGATCCAGATAATTATGATCATATACCTAGAACTATGTACCAGGAACCAGATAATTTGAACCAGATCCCTAGAACTAGGTTCCACGAGCCAGATACCAGAAACGAAGGCCCAGGAATCAAAAACCCTTGAGAAAGGAACATACACCAGGAATTTCAGAATATGAGCAACGGAAAGGAGAAAAGTCAGCTCGCAGTCTTTTTTGGGTCTGTGATGATCCTTCCTTTGAGCAGTGCAATATACGGCGGAAGAGAAAGACCCCGGGGGGCCGCCCCGAGGGGAAAATCCCCAAAGGAATAAGCCCCAAAGAATTTGCCCCAACCTGGAAACTTGGGTTTAAAGGCTGGGAGATGTGTCATGAGTGTGTTTGTGTGAGTGTGTGTGTGAGGGGAGTGGAGTGGGGGGGAAGGGGAGGTGTTTTACTCCCTAGTTGTGGTTGGGGGGGATTCACAGCCGGCCCCCACCTGTTCAACGGGCCCCCACCCGGTCACTTTTTCCGCTCCGTGAGCTGTTTCATATTTTTTAAAGCTATTTTGGATCCTGCCCCCACTACATCACTACCCAGGCTATTCCACTTCCTGATAACTCTGTGACTGAAGAAATGCTTCCTAATATCCCTGTGGTTCATCTGAGTCTTCAACTTCCAACTGTGACCCGGTTGCTGTGTCCCATCTCGGGAACATCCTGCCCCTGTCCACCTTGTCTATATTGGCCCCCGTTCCCCAATGTATAAATGTATATTTTCCATTTTCTATAATTTATATTGCTGATATTCTCGATAATAGCTAAATCGTTAATATCCTTTTTTTATTATTATTGGACTTTTTTTTTGACATTATTTTACTTATATGTTTATTGGAGGATGTAAAATTATAAATTTTGCTCATTTTTTAATCCTTGGGGTTGGAAAACCGATTATGACACTTAGGCTTGTTGTCGCCGGGGCCTGTTTGGGGGCAGTGATTCCACCGGGGGTGGGTGACTGTGCCCTTCCGAGAGCACTACGCAGCTGGACACGTTGAGACAACACCTCTTCGTTCTGCTTGTTTTCTCGCCATTTAGACTTGTTTGAGAGAGTAGGGTTTTCTGGGAGACGAAACATACTTCAGGATCTGTGTAACTCTGTCCACAGAGAATAGACTAGACAGTGTTTTTCGACGTTTTTCGGGGTTTGGGTGCACATTGACACTCTGAGACAACTCAGGTCTCTAGCTACAGCTCCACCAATTGACAAGGCATCTGTGCACCGTCACAGTTTGGGATTTTTTTGCTAACCTAGCTTCAGTAAAAAGGGGAGTTGTGTGACTTTTTTGGAGGATCTATTGATGGCCCCCGTTAGGTCGATTTTTCTTTTCCCCTGGTTCCTGACGCTGTGTTGCGTTGCCGTTATATTGCTGTTCTGCAAATTTGGGTCATTTTATTTCAATAAATGTTCTGATTGCGTTTGTTAGAAAAGCAGTTTTGAGAAGTTCAGTCGGACACTGAGTCGAGTTTTAAGAGTTACCTGAGAATTCATACACACATATATTCTTTTTTTGCATATATCTGTATTATTGTAATTACTGACATTGTCCCTGATGGTTTTTTAGAGTTTTGGGATATATGTGCCTCAGCACAGCATTATTGTATATGAGAGCAGGTGGGAGCAAACCCTCCAATTAACCCTCCTAATTAACCTAATAATTCATAACTTAATGAACATCCTGATCATATGTACATTTTTTTACTTTGAAACCCTAGACACTCACTTTGATAATAAACCTTTTAAATATATTTCGTTGGTTAGTACCCTATCAGTTGCAATCCTCTTAAGATATATAATATGTTGGATAACTGGACCAGGATACTGACTTTGTTGTAAAAGCCCAGTAACAGGCTGGATGCTAGAAGGGCTATCCTTCCTAGTGTTCACTGGAGATGTCTATTACTAATAGATATCGTGTCATTTTGTAACATCTATACCTCTCAATATTTTATGTCGTTATTATATCCCCCTATCTCTCCTGTCTTCCAGTGTCGTCAAGTCGATTTCCCTTAACCTCTCCTCGTAGAACATTCACCTTAGTGCATGAGACAAAGGTAAAGAATCAGAAGACTCTCTCCCCACCCTTCAGCAACTCAAGGCATAAAAACCAATCACAAATAATATACCATATGTTGAAAAATAGCATAACATTTCCAGGAGAGATCTAACTGGATGGAAGACGTGGGCTACAAACACTTTTAACAAATCAGTATTGTCTGAATCTTACTGCTCGTGTTGCACCACTACTCCACTGCCAGTCAGAGAGCTGTGTGTATCACTAATTCTGCTCCTGGTTTCCACCAATTCTGTTAAGGCTATGACAGCCCTCTTCTTCCACCGTTATTACTTTTATTGACTCTGATGCCTCTCTGTGAATGGATCGTTCTGTAGCAGACACTGTACAAACATTAGGAATCTGTTGATGTTTGGTTGCCCCATCTGTTGTGTGTATATGACAGTCCTTGCGGGATTTCGTGTATGGTTGAGTGAGGGAGCGAGAATCCAAGGCAAAATCTCGCTTCTCATCATACTGTTTTGGTCACTGAAACTCATTAGGTACCGAAGGCTGTGGGAACACTTCCCACCAGGTCACGATGTATGTAATTGAATTCTATATTTGCAAAGTGCTTGTCCAGCTGGTTCTTGACTAACTGTAACACTATGTAACACAATTTTTGTTCCTGGCAAGTAAGTGTTATTTTCCAACTCTTTTTATTGCAAAACAAAAGAAAATGCTCATTATTGCCTTTAAACTTTGCTTTTGTGGCTTTCAGAATGAATTTTTGATAAAAAAATGGCTAAATTTCAATATTTTTTGCCAGTTTTGGATGTAAAACAAAAACATATAATGAAATAAATAAAATTTACATAAATAAAATAAAATTTATACAAATTTTATTTTAAACTTTCTGAAACATATTTACAAAGTTAATTACATTCTTCCTCTGCTTCATTAAATCTGGGTCGTAGTTTTATACTACGATCCAGATTTATTTTTTTACATAGCGGTGTAACTAAAGTTAATCATTGAACATCATCATGTTTTCTGTGGGTCACTGGTTAAAAATGAGCAGTTTTATAAGATTTGCGAGGATGCAACAGATCACTTTCCCGTTTAACTGTAGCATCGCAGCCCCTCCTGCAGTGTGCAGGCATGGTACCTGTCACCTCATATTCCGACTGCACCTCCAGTCCTTAAAACCATTGGTTTCCACTCAATTCGATCTACAATGATCACACACACTCCTGGTGGATCCTGAGTAAACTACTACTTGAAGCCTCTTTCACACCCTTCCTCCAACTTGTCCTCTGACGATCCCTGCTTCTTGTTGATTCTATTTCTGACTTATACACCCTTTTGGAGTTGGGGCGGTCCCTGACTCACACAAGTCCCAGAAGAGATGCCTGTGAAATCTTCCTATTGAAAGCCTCGTAGCCAAGTGGTACAACATTGGACCTACTACGAGTTCTCTCTCTCTCTCTCTCTCTCTCTCTCTCTCTCTCTCTCTCTCTCTCTCTCTCTCTCTCCTCTCTTTATCTCTCTCTTTTCACCCTGTGCCGCATGCGGTCGCTTCCTCCTTAATCCATGGACCGAAGGAAAAAATGCTCTGATCTCTTAATTTTTCTTCAAAAGCCAGAAGCAATACGGAGAGATTTTAACTTATGAAGGAGAGGTGAGGAGCGATTTCTTGTTGTGGGTGGGCGTGCGGTGGATGGAGGATGGGAGGGTGGGCGGTGGGCGTGGGTCGTGAAGAGAAGATTGAATTGTGGGTGGGCATGAGGGGTTGAAGGAATGGTGGATGGAAGGGTGGGCAGCGAGTGGTCATGTAATATGTAGTGAATTGAAGAGTGAGCAATTTTGGGGAGATGTGGTGGGTGACAGTGGGTTGTGATTTGGAAAATAGGTCGTAGTGGGTGGTGGTGGGTTATAGTGTAGTGTTGTTGTGGAGTATGGGCTCCTACGATAACATGGAATGTATGGTTAGCTAATACTTAGCTTATTGATGAATCCAAGATGTCGCAGCCGCCACCAACACCTTCTCAGGGGATCCATATATTGCCACACTCTCCACAGGGCTGTATGGAAAAAATATCACACATGGTTTATTATAATATATTGCCCCAAAGGAGCGTATGTCCATATTTCAGTCTTAGATGGACTGAAAGGCGTTTTACTCACTGTTTTGGACTTAAAAGTCCACGCATAACCGCCGTCCCTAGGTAAAAATTTGAATGTTCTTGAATACAAGAACTGCGCAGTCCCCTGTTTTGACCAGAACATCAAATTCTTACCTTGCTCGTGTAACTTTGAGCGATGGTGTTGGCTCCACCATATACGGCGGAAATGCTGTCTTGATTGTAGAATGCCGCTGAAGAATCACCGTCTTGTTTCGATGGAGTTCACTTGCGATTGTCTCTACGTTTCTCCTTTTTGCAGTCTGAAGCTGCGCACACTTCTGAATATACTGCAATGTTGATATTATTCACTAAACGCGCTGGAACAGAGTTCTTATCTTATTTCCCGACGTTAGTGGAGATTAAATTATATAACGGACGCGAACGAGTAATGTCTATGTTGATTTACGTTGCCTCGTGCCGCATGACCAATAGAGTCGTATGACCCGTTCTTGCGGTGGCCAAATTCAATCTGACCGCTCGTGCTGCCTTTTGCAGTCTCGTGCAGCCATGTGGTGCCACGAGGTGCCTCGTGGTGCTGTGGTCAGCACAATTCTTGACACACTGTTGACAGTACATCTGGCAGGAATTAAATTGTTTATGCAGCCAGACGCGCCTCCTCTGGCCCTTTCCTAAGGGTGGAAAGGGTGAGGGCCCTTACCAAGGGTAGTAAGGGCGCATACCCCCCTCCTTTGGAGAATTTTCTCCACACTGGGGGGCAGCGAGAAATTCACTTAAAGTGAACTACTCATCACTTAACATTAATTTGATTTTCTCACTCGCCATCACTGCTGCTTGTCTTTTCTGAACAGCTTCAGTCTGTGTGGTTTCTGGAGAATCACTAATTTTATTTTTGTTTTCAACACTGTGTAATTCTAACGGCACTAATTTATCTATGGTCCGCTTATTCACTACACCTTTGCTCAAAACATCAACTGTCCTGATGATTCCATTTGCATCAGGATATATGGTCACAATTTTTTCCAAGAGGCCAATGGGACCTCGGACCATCATTGTTAATAATCACTATGTCACCAGGTCTTAAGGACTTATAATTTTCTGGAACACCAGCTCCATAGAAATGTTCTCTCAAGGAGGTGAGATAATCTTCTCGCCAAATTTTCTCCCAGCGTTCAATCACTTTATTAAGGTGTTTGAATTTACGTCTGAGTTGTTCAGGTTCGAAATGAGTAGGATCCTCTATGATTTCTTTATCATTCATGTGAGGAACAGGTTCGAGCCTTCTGCCATGTAGTAAATGAGATGGACTTAGTACTTCTAAATTGTCCAGATCATCGGTAACATACGTTAAAGGTCTGTTGTTGACTCTATTTTCTATTTCAGTTACGACTGTACGAAATTCTTCTAAGTCGATTCTCTGACGATGAAGAGTCTTCCTTAAACAACGTTTTACAATGCCTATCATTCTTTCGTAAAATCCGCCGTGCCATGGGGATTTAGGAGGAATGAATCTCCAACGACAATTGCGTTGATTCAGCATCTGTTGTACTTCAGGCTGCTCAAAAATCTTGTTTATGTAAGCAGCACCAGCAACAAAATTCGTTGCATTGTCTGATATCATCAGCCTGGGACATGCCCTTCTGGCTGCAAACCTTCTAAATAATTTGATAAAGGTTTCAGCAGACATATCAGTGGCTACTTCTAGATGTACTGCTCTAGTCGTAGCACAGGTGAACAAACAGATGTACACCTTAATAGGAACTTTGTCAACTGTTTTAGTTAAAACTATTGGTCCAGTGTAATCTACACCTGTCACCTCAAATGGAGTGACATGACATACTCTTTCAGAAGGGTATGGAGGTGGACCTGGATACTGACATACTCGCATATCATAATGACGACAAGTAATACAGTCCCTAATTTGTTTCTTCACACTTTGTCGACCTTGAGGTATCCAGTAGGACTGTCGTATATGACAAAGAGTGTCAGCTACACCACCATGTAACACGTTACTGTGGGCATTCTGAATAATCAGTCTTGTTAGCCAATGATTCTTGGGTATCAATACTGGATGTATTGTTTCCTTAGGTAGTGAAGAATTATGAATTCTTCCTCGACATCTTATAATTTTTTCTGAGTCAAGATAAAGTCCTAAAGAATTAATCATATCAGGTTTCTTTGGTGATTTATCCTGAGTTTCCAGAAATCTATACTCTGTAGAGAAAACATCTTTCTGTATTAACTTTATCCAGTATTTAATGGGTTCAAGTAATTCATAATTAGGTTTTATCCCTTTAATGAATTTAAAGACAAGAGCTGTAACTCTTAAGAGTTTACCCAAAGATGAGTATTTAGATCCATCAATGACTATTTCTTTTGTGTCTGTAGTGTTTAAACAGATTATTTCTGCGGTGTTCAAGCAAACTGTTTCTTCTGGCATAATGTAAGCTTTTTGCTGTGGCCAGTTATTTTCATTAGAGAGCCAGTTAGGTCCGTGGAGCCATAATTTATTATCCACAAAGTTCTTGAGTGGGACACCACGTGACAACATGTCAGCTGGATTCTCTTGTGTAGAGACGTGGAGAAAGACATAGTCTCTCTGCATCTCTCTTATTTCTGCTACTCTATTCTGTACATAGACCAACTTACTCCTATTATTTCTTAACCACTGGAGAACTGCTTCATTGTCACTCCAGATCACAGTTTTTCAATAGTGAGATGATCAAGTACTTTGTTGAGATAGACAGCTAATTTTGTACCTACATAGAGTGCTGTCAGTTCCAATTGTGGTACTGTTCTGACCTTCAAGGGTGCAACCCTGGCCTTTGAAGTAATTAAAGTACTTCCTTCAGCGTTACTCATGTAAGCTACAGCGCCATAACCTCTGGTTGACGCATCACAGAACACATGTAATGTGTACATGTTTCCCTCTTGACCTATTTGTCTGGGAAATTTAATTTGATGAAGTTGTTTAAACTCCTTGGATATTTCATCCCATTCTTGACTCATTTCTAGAGGCAAGTTCTCATCCCAACCTATTTTGAGCTTCCATGCATCTTGCACAAGCATTTTACCTTTTATGGTAATTGGTGAGACGAGTCCTAGAGGATCAAAACATTGTGATACCTCTGACAGTAAACTACGTTTAGTTGAGTGTACTGCTTGATTTATTGGTTATCTTTTGAGACTCAAAGTGTCTTCCTGTGTATTCCAATTAAGTCCAAGCATGTTGTTGCATTCAGGAATTTCAGCTTCAGGGAAATCTTCTTTGATAAGTTCCCTTAATTTATTTGAATTAGTATTCCACATCCTTAGAGGCATATTTGCTTCTTTCATCTCCTTGTTAGCTTCTCTGTATAAGGATTTCAAATCCTCCTCTTTATTCACAGTACCTTGAAGATTGTCCACATAGAAACTTTTCTTTAAGATTTCATTGAAGGGACTTTCAGATTTCTTCAAATGTGTATCAAGAGTAGCTTCTAGTAAGAATGGAGAGGATGTTGCACCAAATAATCTGACTTGAAACGATAAGTTTTCACAGGACTTTGAGGATCATGTGGATTTTCTGGCCACAAGAATCAGTATAATCTCTATCTATTTCTTGTAGTCCTACTCTTAAGAAAGCTTTGGAAATATCAGCCGTGTAGGCATATGGATTTGTGCGAAATTTCATAAGCTAGTCTCCAAGTTTCTCAGTTAGTGAGGGTCCAGTCATCAGACAGTCATTAAGGCTTGCTACATCTTTATTTGCACGTGCCTGCAATTGTATACAACACTAGTGGAGTGGTTTCAGAATTTTTCCTGACTCCGTGGTGCGGTAGATAATGAGCATCTGTCTTCAACTTATCTTCGACTATTTCCTCAATGAATTTATTGTCTAACTGTTCTTGTATGATATTATCATAGACAGTCAGCAGCTCTGGATTCTTCCTGAGCTCATGTATTTGTGCTTTCATTTGTCCGAAAGCCATGCGATAATTGCTAGGTAGATGTGGTGGATTTAATTTCCATGGTAACCTAACCAATACTGTCCATCTTCATATTTGACAGTGTCCAAATATTGGTTATAAGTCTCAGACTCCTGTGGGCTTGGTTTATTTACATCTATACCTATCGCATCTAAATCCCACAATTTATCAACTGGTTCATTCATTTCTTCCAGTAATGATAATTTTTGTTGTGGTACATGATCAGCAGTTATTCTTGTAACTAGTACATTTTCTACTGAATCAATTTCAGCTTCTTTCCCGCTTTGAGAGGGAATTGGACCACATATCATATGGCCTCCAGCTGTTCTCAGCAAGTGAACATCATGTTTACTTACTATATTTTCCACAAAACAGTGATTAAATCAATTGGACTAATTGTGTCCGTCGGTATGTCAGGACAGGCTAACTTGACCTTGGACACCTTCAGTGCTGCAACTGTATCTCTTATTCCCCGGATCTGCACTGACTTAGGCAAATCATCGACTACCACAGCTTCTACTGTCTTTTTCCTGTTTCCTAAACCAACAGTGAATCTGGCTAGGTCATATTTCTTCTTACCAGAACTTTGGAAAAATCCAGCTATTTCTAACTGTATTTTGGCATGGGGTTGTTTATTCAGTTTTTGCAACACTGTTCGTCTTATAAAAGACCTTTGTGATCCTTGATCAAATAATGTTAGCACATTGGTTTTGTGTAATTTATGTGATAACTCTACTCGAGCTATTGGGAGAGCAGTCGATTTAGACTTATCTCTCACATTTAATGCTGCTGTTTGTTGACTTCTGACTTGTGAAATCGGTTGTTCAGCATAAGTGCTTGGGCATAATGCTGTATGATGCATTCCCTTGCATTTAAAACACTTCTTCAGTGAGCATTTACCTCCTTGTGTTCACCTAAACACTTAATGCACCTTTTCAGCTGTTGAGCACTTGTTCCGTGCCTCCATTGTTGTGTATTGAATACAATACTGTGCCCAATGTGTTCCATCACAAAGTACACATTTTGGAGTACGTTTATGTGTGACAGTCTGTTTACTGTCTGTTGTATTCACAGCTTGATAAGTGCCTACATGGGATTTCCCATTATGTGGTTTAGTGGGAGTAGGTATACTCTTTTTGTACTGAGTTGAAGGTTTATTATCCACAACAGGATTGGTGGATTTATCATCTTGTCTCATTGCTTGCATGCATGAAAATATTAATTGTAAACCATTGATAATTTCTTCACAAGTTTAATAGCGTTTATTGAACCTAATATTTAAACGTTCAATGGTTTGTGTTGACAGTTTATCTTGTACAATACCACTGATAAACCAATCACATTGCATTAGGTCATATTTAACTCCTAGAGTTCTAATGTGATCGTAAATGACTGTAAGTCTGAAAGACAATGTTTGGGTGGTTTCAAGCTTGATATTAAAACTACCTGTCTAACCCTGGCTTTGTCACCATCAAGGTAATTATCTGCTAAGACACGTAAGGCTAGAACATAATTGCCTTTGACCACCGGTAATGATTTAATTAATCAGTTCATAGGGTTCTCCTTTCATGAGAAATTTAAGATAATTGAACTTAGCTATCTCATCTACGTCAGTACGTGAACTTACTAAAGAATGAAACCCATTGATAAACTATTCATAATTGTTGCCTTAACAAAATTGTCATTTCCAATGTAGGCAATTGGGGTAATCCAACACCAGGTGTGGCAGGTGTGACAGGTGTCTGACCACTAGTTACAGTTGGTCTCTGTGAAAAAGTTTTGCAGCAGGTAGCCTGTATTTCTGTCCACCTTAGTTGTTGTTCACTAAAAGTATCCAAGACACTTTTAATGTCTTCCTCTGATGGGTTAGAATTTAAAAATTCACTCTCATACTTCTCATAGTCTGAATTAATGATTTCCAGACGTTTGTTAAGTAATATCTGTTTTATTTCCAACTCATCATAGTCTATCTGTGTCTTGGGTTAACCCTATACAGACTGAAATTAATTGTTCTAATTGAATAATTTTTGTGATAGTATAATGACTAGCAACACACTTAGCGTGTTTAAAACTCCAGCCACAGCTTATGTTTTGACTGTCAGCAACACTTCTGACCCACTAACCATGACCTCAGGGTCAGTGGCCTTGGAGGGTGCATATGGACAAACCAACACCAAGGGTGTTTATATACTGAATTGCTGTCTCAACTAAAACCACTGAGTCTCAGTACTGACGTCACTTCATACATTTATGTCTATACACTGTGCAGAAATGTAGATAATACATATTCAATGTTTATATACTTATACATAAATGTCAGTGTTAATATGAAAGTTGAAATTTAATGTAACTTCCTAAAATATAAGAGACAAACATAAGACAGTTTTTTCTCTTAATTTGTGTCTATAAACATTGTCTATAAACACTGTGTGTATATATACACTGTGTATATACACATTCAGAGACTAGCTGCACGCCAGTCTGAGTCACTCGCTGACTTAAGCATTTCGGCGGGGCCGAAACATTTCGAAATGTTTCGTTACACACACACACACATACATACATACAACAGGCCTAGTGTCTAATCGACATGTGCCTAGGACAAAATGGTAACTAAGGGTCACTGCTGGGTGACTCGCGTTTTCTATGCCAGCAAGTTCAATCCATGCTCTTTGATTGAGAGGAGTGACTCATATATTCTGGTTTCTTTTGTAAAAACACTAGTTTTACAGCTTTTTTCGAAGGACCTTGGATTGTAGACACTTATATACTGTAGTATAAGTCTTTGGACCACCATGTGGCCACTTTATCCGGTTCGAATACGACCAATTTGTTAGGGATTTGGAATTCCTAAGAATAAATGAACTGTAATTAAGCAACTTAGCTTATTGATGAATCCACGATTTCGCAGCCATCCCCGTCGTCGTTATAGAGGAGATATCCTTTCCATCCCCTTGGGCTGTCAAATTAAATGGTATTAGTTTAAAATTAATTGCCCCAGAGGAGCGTATTCCCATATATTCAGTCAGTGAACTGAATATTACTTACAGGGTTCAAACTAAAAAGTCCGCACCTCACTGCCGTCTTAAAAGGACAGTTTCAAACCTCTTATGACTACAAGAACTGCGCAGTCTCCCTGTGTCAAAGAAATTTAAAACCTACCTTGCTCATTGTAACGTGAGCAATGGTGTTGGCTCCCTCTGTGTTACCTTCTTCGATTTTTCTGCTAACCTGTGTGCAAATTCTCTCATTTTGAGTGAAAATTTTCTTGGGTTTACCTCTGTGATTCCTGCGATGATGGGGCAGAGGGGCACAATTATCTGTACTTGGGGAGTTGTGCACTGCTTTGATGACTGATGTGGTTATCAATTTGCCGTGTCTTGCAGGAACTGCAAGACAGACATTGCCGAACAGGAGTAGCTTGAGCCAAGCCTTAAGGTGGAACCTCCATTCACCTGCTTACGAAGGTCTCTGAATTTCCCTGCCGCATATGGACGAGCCACTTTAGGAGTGTGAGATAGAGTACTGCGAGCAGCATATTTGAATGCCATCAGAAGATCTTCGCAACTGAGGAGGTTGCCTTGCCGTCTAAATTTTCATCTGCATTTGAAGCCTGTGGGCTGCTCTCTGCAGGGACCATATGTGATCCAGCACACTCATTGTAGAAAAATAAACACATAAGCAGTATAATGTGATCCTTTATTGACAACGTTTCGCCCACGCAGTGGGCTTTATCGAGTCACAGACAGATCTACCTGATCAGGCGCATACCATCGGTGGTTCATTGTGGGGGTGGAGAAAGACATAGGCCTAGATGTAACTGGCGATCTCACGTCCTCATTGTTGGCAGGGGGACGGGTGATGACCTGGTGAGGAAAGCCTGGGAAAGTTAACATAAGATAAGATAAGATTTCTACGGATTTTTAACCCCGGAGGGTTAGCCACCCAGGATAACCCAAGAAAGTCAGTGCGTCATCTAGGACTGTCTTATTTCCATTGGGGTCCTTAATCTTGTCCCACAGGATAGCGACCCACACCAGTCGACTAACAACCCAGGTACCAATTTGCTGCTAGGTGAACATGACAACAGGTGTAAGGAAACACGTCGAAATGTTTCCACCCACCGGGAATCGAACTCGGGCCCTCTGTGTGTTAAGCGAGAGCTCTAGCCACCGGGCCACCACTCTTCATAACACATCACATATCATAACTGTACACTATACACAGCCCTTCACTTAAACAACACACCGCTATGCACTCTACACTATACACACAAGATGAATAATTGACCAGTTTTACCTAATCGGCACCATTCATCTACATTTATTTTTATTTTTTTATTAACACATCGGCCGATTCCCACCAAGGCAGGGTGGCCCGAAAAAGAAAAACTTTCATCATCATTCACTCTAACACTGTCTTGCCAGAGGGTGCTTTACACTACAGTTATAAAACTGCAACATTAACACCCCTCCTTCTGAGTGCAGACACTGTACTTCCCATATCCAGGACTCAAGTCCGGCCTGCCGGTTTCCCTGAATCCCTTCATAAATGTTACTTTGCTCACACTCCAACAGCACGTCAAGTATTAAAAACCATTTGTCTCCATTCACTCCTATCAAATACGCTCACACTTGCTTGCTGGAAGTCCAAGCCCTCGCAACAAAACTTCCTTACCCCTCCCTCCAACCTTTCCTAGCCGACCCCTACCCCGCCTTCCCTCCACTACAGATTTATACACTCTCGAAGTTATTCTATCTCGTTCCATTCTCTCTACATGTCCGAACCACCTCAACAACCCCTCCTCAGCTCTCTGGATAATAATTTTGGTAATCCCGCCCCTCCTCCTAATTTCCAAACTCCAAATTCTCTGCATTATATTCACACCACACATTGACCTCAGACATGACATCTCCACTGCCTCCAGCCTTCTCCTCGTTGCAACATTCATCACCCATGCTTCACACCCATATAAGAGTGTTGGTATAACTATACTCTCATACATTCTTTTCTTTACTTCCATGGACAAAGTTCTTTGTCTCCACAGACTCGAAGTGCTCCGCTCACCCTTTTTCCCTCATCAATTCTATGATTCACTTCATCCTTCATAGACCCATCTGCTGACATGTCCACTCCCAAATATCTGAATACATTCACCTCCTCCATACTCTCTCCCTCCAATCTGATATCCAATCTTTCGTCACCTAATCTTTTTGTTATCCTCATCACCTTACTCTTTCCTATATTCACTTTCAATTTTCTTCTTTTACACACCCTACCAAATGCATCCACCAACCTCTGCAACTTCTCTTCAGAATCTCCCAAAAGCACAGTGTCATCAGCAAAAAGCAACTGTGACAACTCCCACTTTGTATTTAATTCTTTATCTTTTAACCCCACACCTCTTGCCAAGACCCTCGCATTCACTTCTCTTACAACCCCATCTATAAATATACTGAACAACCACGGTGACATCACACATCCTTGTCTAAGGCCCACTTTTACTGGGAAATAGTCCCCTTCCCTCCTACACACTCTAACTTGAGCCTCACTATCCTCATAAAAACTCTTCACTTCTTTCAGTAACCTACCTCCTATTCCATACACCTGCAACATCTGCCACATTGCCCCCTATCTACCCTATCATACGCCTTTTCCAAATCCATAAATGCCACAAAACCTCTTTACCCTTATCCAAATACTGTTCACCTATATGTTTCACTGTAAACACTTGGTCTACACACCCCCTACCTTTCCTAAAGCCCCCTTGTTCATCTGCTATCCTGCTTTCTGTCTTACTCTTAATTCTTTCAATAATAACTCTACCATACACTTTACCAGGTACACTCAACAGACTTATTCCAATATAATTTTTGCACTCTCTTTTGTCCCCTTTGCCTTTATACAAAGGAACAATACACGCTCTCTGGCAATCCCTAGGTACCTTACCCAGTTCCATACATTTATTAAATAATAGCACTAACCACTCCAAAACTATATCCCCACCTACTTTTAACATTTCTATCTTTATCCCATCAATCCCAGCTGCCTTACCCCCTTTTATTCTACCCACTGTCTCACGAACTTTCCCCACACTCACAACTGGCTCTTCCACACTCCTACAAGATGTTATTCCTCCTTGCCCTATACACGAAATCACAGCTTCCCTGTCTTCATCAACATTTAACAACTCCTCAAAATATTCCCTCCATCTTCCCGATACCTCTAACTCTCCATTTAATAACTCTCCTCTCCTATTTTTAACTGTCAAATCCATTTGTTCCTTAGGCTTCCTCAACTTATTAATCTCACTCCAAAACTTTTTCTTATTATCAACAAAATTTGTTGATAACATCTCACCCACTCTCTCATTTGCTCTCTTTTTACATTGCTTCACCACTCTCTTAACCTCTCTTTTTCTCTCCATATACTCTTCCCTCCTTGCATCACTTCTACTTTGTAACAACCTCTCATATGCTAACTTTTTCTCCCTTACTACTCTCTTTACATCATCATTCCATCAATCGCTCTTCTTCCCTCCCGCACCCACTCGCCTGTAACCACAAACTTCTGCTGAACACTCTAACACTACATTTTTAAATCTACCCCATACATCTTCGACCCCATTGCCTACACTCTCACTAGCCCATCTATCCTCCAATAGTTGTTTATATCTTACCCTAACTGCCTCCTCTTTTAGTTTATAAACCTTCACCTCTCTCTTACTTACTGCTTCTATTTTCCTTGTATCCCATCTACCTTTTACTCCCACTGTAGCTATAACTAAAAAGTGATCTGATATATCTGTGGCCCCTCTATAAACATGTACATCCTGAAGTCTACTCAACAGTCTTTTATCTACCAATACATAGTCCAACAAACTACTGTCATTACGCCCTACATCATATATTGTATACTTATTTATCCTCTTTTTCTTAAAATATGTATTACCTATAACTAAACCCCTTTCTATACAAAGTTCAATCAAAGGGCTCCCATTATCATTTACACCTGGCACCCCAAACGTACCTACCATATATATATATATATATATATATATATATATATATATATATATATATATATATATATATATATATATATATATATATATATATATTCTAGGTAGTAGGTTGGTAGACAGGAACGCCCAGGGAGGTACTACCGTCCTGCCGAGTGAGTGTAAAACGAAAGCCTGTATTTGTTTTACATGCTGGTAGGATTGCTGGTGTCTTTTTTTCTGTCTCATAAACATGCAAGATTTCAGGTATGTCTTGTTACTTCTACTTACACTTAGGTCACACTACACATTCATGTACAAGCATATGTATATACACACAACCCTCTGGGTTTTCTTCTATTTTCTTACTAGTTCTTGTTCTTATTTCCTCTTATCTTAATGGGGAAGTGGAACAGAATTCTTCCTCCGTAAGCCATGCGTGTCGTAAGAGGTGACTAAAATGCTGGGTGCAAGGGGCTAGTAACCCCTTCTCCTGTATATATTACTAAATGAAAGGAGAAACTTTCGTTTTTCTTTTGGGCCACCCTGCTTCGGTGGGAAACGGCCGACGTGTTGGAAGAAGAAGAAAAGATATATATATATATATATATATATATATATATATATATATATATATATATATATATATATATATATATATATATATATATATATATATATATATATATATATATATATATATATATATATATATATATATATATATCTATATATATATATATATATATATATATATATATTATATATATATATATATATGTAAACAGCCTATCCAGAGGCTGTTTCAAACTCGCGGCACTATGGTGCTGCCCTCTATAGGCCTATCAAGGTCGGGCTGGTCAGCCATGTTTCTCCCTCACTTACAAGGCCTACCTCACTGAAGCAGCATCTCCCCTACGTGCTGGCTCCCGGTCCCCTCACGCTCTGTCCCCGTGTACACCTACACCTTGCCATTAATAAACTGAGTCTAGTCATCGGCCGTATCTCTGCACCTACGCTACCATTCTACTGCCCAAAGTAAGCAGCCAAGTAGTTAGACTTAACATATATATATATATATATATATATAATATATATATATATATATATATATATATATATATATATATATATATATATATATATATATATATATATATATATATATATATATATATATATATATATATATATATATATATATATATATATATATATGCCAGGATGCCCCTATTGAGCAACTTTACCAGCAGCTTAAGGAGGAATTGAGGGTAGCAAATCTAGAGATACTGCGATTGAAGGAGGGAAACAAGAGGATTCGTAGTAGTCCTCCTGTTGTGAGTCCTCAGGTCAAGACGGGAACATGGGCAGTGAGTGACCGGACAGCATGGGACGAAGTTGAAGATCAAGAAGACGAATGGAGAGATAGTAACGACGAAGAAGAAAGAGACTGCTGTGGAAACTTCGAACTCCTTTTCTGTGCTACCAGACGAATGTGAGTCGACTACTGGGAACGTCACGACGAACGGGACCAAGGAAGACGAATGTGAGGACATCCCAGCGAAGACCATTTCTACAAAGACCGTCGAGAACGTCATGCACACCGCCAGTCGAGGTAAGAACATTGTTTTAGTTGGGGATAGTCAGATTAAGTTTATGGATAGGGAATTTTGTCTTAAGGATAGGAATAGGAGGCAGAGGGTGTGGTATCCTGGAGATGGGATGAAGGATATTGTTAGCCGTCTGGACGACATCATGAGAGGTAATTGGAGCAATCCTATTATCTGTCTCAGTGCTGGAGGCAACGATGTTGGCAGACGTAGGAGTGAGGAGCTGATTAGCAGCTACAGGTCAGCAATAGACAGAATTAGGAAGAAGGGTGGGAACCCTGTCATATGTGGTATTTTGCCAAGGAGAGGAGTTGGAAATGAATAGTTGTCCAGGGCATTTGGTGTCAATTGCTAGCTGGACAAATACTGTAAGGAAAATGCAGTAACATTCATTGACAACTGGGACATCTTCTATGGCAGAAATGACATGTATGCCAGGGATGGGGTTCACTTATCTAGGTCTGGGGTGGGGGCACTGGCAACTGCAGTGGAGGGAGCTGTTAGGGCTTTAAACTAGAAAAAGTTAGTGGTATGGGTTATGGGGGGAAACCAGTAAAGTCCCAGTGTAGTAATGTTATAAATTCTAGGGGAACTAGTAATAGGCAGAATAAGGGGGGTATTGGAAAGCCAGTGGCACTAGGTGACAAGGACAGTAAAAGGTATAGTGGAAAAACAGAAATGAGCAGGAAGGGTAAAGAGTAAGGAGGGTCTTTAAATGTATATTACACCAATAGTCGTAGTGCTAGGAATAAGATGGACGAGTTGAGATTAGTTGCAAGTACGGGTATTATTGATGTTTTGGCAATAACTGAGACATGGTTTAATATGAAAAATCGGGACATGCCTGCCGAATGTCACATTCAGGGTTTTAAATTGTTCCAAGTAGACAGAAGTATCGGGAAGGGGAGTGGGGTGGCACTCTATGTCCGTGATCATTTAAATTGTTGCATAGAAACAGGTATAAAATCTGAAATAACACATACAGAGTCTGTCTGGATAGAATTTTCAGAAGGGTGTGAAAAATTGATTTTAGGCGTGATTTACCGTCCTCCAAACTTAGATAGGGAACACGGGAGACTACTTTGGGAGGAAATTGTTAAGGCCACAGGGCACGATAATGTAGTAATTCTTTAGTCAGATTAATTGGAATTTCTTGACAGGGAATTTAGAATCTAACGACTTTTTAGAAGTAATTCAGGATTGCTTTTTGAAGCAATTTGTGACAGAACCTACAAGGGGAAATAACCTACTTGACTTGGTTCTGGCTAGCAAGGAAACCCTTGTTAATAAATTAGAAATTACAGAGGAACTCGGCTCAAGCGACCTTTAGCAATGAATGGATGTATGATAGTAGGGATAATTCAGTAACAGTCCCAGATTTTCGCTTAGTAGATTATAATGGTCTTAGAGAACACTTATCAACTGTGGACTGGGGTGACGAAGAGAGGTATCAATATGACAGTTTTCTTAACACTATACAGGCTGCCCAAAGAACATTTATCCAGTATAAAGAAATTAGATCAAGTAGAAATGACCCAAAATGGATGAATAATAGGCGCAAATATCTTTTAGGGCAGAAGAAAAGAATTTATAGGCGCATTAAAGGAGGTGAGGGTCATCTTATAAATCAGTATACTGACATTAAGAGGGACGTTAAAAAGGGGATAAGAAAAGCTAAACGGGACTATGAAATTAAAGTTGCTAGGGATTCAAAAACTAACCCAAAAGTTTTCCAGGTTTATAGAACAAAAGTTAGGGATAAGATAGGTCCCCTTAAAATGACTCTGGGCATCTTACTGATAAGGAGAATGATATGTGCTCTATTTTTAATAATTATTTTCTCTCGGTTTTCACACAGGAAGACACTAATAGTATCCCAGAAATTAATTTTTACAGAGGCCCAGAAGAAGATAAATTATGTAATATCACAGTCACCAGCGAAATGGTAATGAAAGAACTAGACCGATTGAAAAAAAATAAATCGCTGGGTCCTGATGAGCTTTTTGCAAGGGTTCTTAAGGAATGCAAAATGGAACTTTGTGAACCATTATCTAACATTTTTAATTTATCTCTTCAAAGAGGTGTAGTGTCTGATATGTGGAAGATGGCTAATGTAATTCCTATTTTTAAAGCAGGGGACAAGTCATTACCGTCAAATTACCACCCAATAAGCCTTACCTCAATTGTAGGCAAATTACTATAGTCAATTATAGCTGATATTATTAGAAGCCATCTAGATAACCATAAATTGATTAATGAGACTCAGCATGGATTCACGAGGGCCGTTCCTGCCTATCTAATTTATTAACCTTCTTCAGTAAAGCTTTTGAGGCTGTTGATCATGATAAGAATTGATATTGTTTATTTAGACTTTAGTAAGGCTTTTGATAGAGTACCGCACCAGAGACTGTTAAAGAAAGTGGCAGCTTATGGCATTGGGGGAAAAGTGTTGTCATGGATCGAGTCATGGCTCACCAATAGAAAGCAGAGAGTGTGCATAAATGGGGTTAAATCCGAATGGGGACTTGTAACAAGTGGTGTTCCACAGGGATCAGTCTTAGGCCCGTTGTTATTTATAATATATATCAATGACCTTGACGAGGGAATTACTAGTGATATGAGAAAATTCGCCGACGACACGAAGATAGGTAGGATAATTGATTCAAACATTGATGTCATAGAACTTCAGGAAGATTTAGACAAACTTAATTCGTGGTCAGAAAAGTGGCAGATGCAGTTCAATGTAGATAAATGCAAGGTTCTGAAGCTCGGGAGTGTCCATAACCCAAGCACTTATAAGTTAAATAACGTAGAACTTAGCCATACAGATTGCGAGAAGGACTTGGGGGTGATGGTAAGCAGCAACCTTAAACCAAGACAGCAATGCCTAAGCGTACGTAATAAGGCAAATAGATTACTGGGATTTATATCAAGAAGTGTTAGCAACAGAAGTCCTGAGGTTATATTACAGCTTTATACATCATTAGTATGGCCTCACCTAGATTACGCAGCTCAGTTCTGGTCTCCATATTACAGAATGGACATAAATTCGTTAGAAAACATTCAGCGTAGAATGACTAAATTAATACATAGCATTAGAAATCTTCCTTACGAAGAAAGATTGAAGACCCTTAAATTACATTCACTTGTGAGACGTAGAATGAGGGGAGACATGATCGAGGTGTACAAGTGGAAAATGGGTATTAATAAGGGGATATAAATAAGGTCTTGAGGGTATCTCTCCAAGAGAGAACCCGCAATAATATATTCAAGTTGGATAAGTTTAGATTTCGAAAGGATATAAGAAAGTATTGGTTTGGAAATAGGGTAGTTGATGAGTGGAACAGTCTGCCTAGTAGGGGTTATTGAAGCTGGGACCTTGGGTGGTTTTAAATTTAGGTTGGACAGATTCATGAGTGAGAGAGGTTGGATTTGAGTGGGAATTGCACATGAGTAAATAAAATGATCAAAGCTTATTTCTTGGGTAGCATTGAAAATTAGGTTGAACAAATGTTGTTAGTGGGATGGAATGTGAAGGACCTGCCTAGTATGGGCCAACAGGCCTGCTGCAGTGTTCCTCCTTTCTTATGTTCTTATGTTCTTATGATATCAAAATATGCAAGACAACCACTATGAAAAAATAAAAGAATTCCAAGTGCTTTCGTGACTACTCACATTATCAAGGAACTATAAAAGGAAACATGACAAGAAAGCTTATATAAGGGGCAAGACTACACCTCACAGTCACATTACACTAACAAAGACTACACCTCTCAGTAGCGTAACATGGCACGACTCTGTGAAGAGGAACATAAGAAAGGACCTGAAACTCTTCCCAAGAATTAAGATTAGTCCAATTTATCATTAAATTCTTCCCAAATTTTATTAATTATAAATGAATCCAATTTATATAAACCAAAAGAAATATTCATAATATTTTCAAAAATGCTTTTTATGAAACATTATTCTATTATATTCCTTTCAACCATGGACTTGCTTGATACAACCTTCTCAGCATTTTGAAAATCAATTGGATGGTTAAAATCTCTCACATGAATAAATAGAGCATTAGAATCTTGTCCAGTTCTAATGCTATATTTATGTTGTTTTAATCTTAGTTCAAGACTTTTACCGGTTTGACCGTAATAAACTTTATCGCATATTTTATAGGGAATCTTATAGACACATCCGTCAGCATTTTGGGGGGAATGTTTTATCAAAAGTCTTTTTATTGTATCAAGATTTTTAAATACAACTTTGATATTAAAATTCTTAAGAAAGGAAGGCATATCAACCAAGTTTTCATGGTAAGGGAGAACCAACATATTTTTGGTTGAATAAGGTTGGTTGTCCCTTTTTGGATTGTAAAAAGTATTCCTAGCTATTTTAAAAGATGTATCAATTATGTTTCTTGGGTATTTTAAATCATTAGCTATTTCATAAATTTTAGAGATTTCTTCATCTATGAACTCTGGACTACAAATACGTAAAACTCTCAAAAACATTGAAGAAAAAACGACACTTTAACTCATCTTGATGTGAAGAGTAATAGTGTACATAGGAACAA
>WNWK01033224.1:0-21313 GCA_009830355.1 Cherax destructor | reverse complement strand
CCATTAAAAATCTAAAATCAATTTTTTATAGAATATTTCTATTATTTTCAAAAAATACATGAAACTTTAAAAAAGCTAAAAAGGGCTAAAATCGTATTTTATTGCATATTTCGACGTTTTAAGGGTTTGAGTGTTTTCGGGAAAAACTCATTTTTAGCTAAAATACTTAATTTTCACTTTTAAATAGAATTTCTACCAATTGAAATTTTGGAAAAAGAAAAAAAAATTTTATGATTTTCTTTAGAAGTTCTAATTAAATTTTATCAAAAAAAATATTTTTTTAAAAAATCCTTTGAAAAAATCCCTTTTTAAATGTTAAAAATCAATAAAAATATTTTATACATTTTTGAATATTTTAAAAACTTCTCATAAAAATATATTTTAATCTAAAAAATAGTTTTTCAAAAATCCTTGAAAATGCCTTAAATCATCAAAACATGCAAAAAATCAATTTTTAAACTTTTTTTAATATTAAATTATTTACATTTTTTTAAAAAATCCCTTTAAAAAATTAAAAAAAATAAATATTTTTATAGAATATTTCATATTTTGAAAAATACATGAAACATTAAAAAGCTCAGAAAATGTTCTAAAATCGCATTTTATGGATATTTCAACGTTTTAGAGCGGTTTGATGCTTTTCTGACAAAACTCTTTTTTTACCAAAATCTTAGATTTTCACACTTTTAAATAGAATTTATACTGCAATTGAAATTTATGGGAAAAGTAAGCAAAATTTGTGATTTTTTTTTAGGAAGCTACTCATGGGTATATTTTTTTTAAAAAAAATAGTTTTTCAAAAATCCTTGAAAATGCCTTAAATGTAAAAAAATGCAATAAAATATCGTTTTATGCATTTTTGGAATATTTATTAATTATTTACATATTTTTAAAAAATCCCATTAAAAATCTATAAAAATCAATATTTTTATAGAATATTTCATATTATTTTCGAAAATACAGAAACACTAAAAAGCTCAAAAAAATTTTAAAATCATATTTTATTGCATATTTCGACGTTTTAGAGCGGTTTGAGTGCTTGTCTGGCAAAACTCATTTTTTTAGCTAAAATACTTACATTTTCACACTTTTAAATAGAATTTCTACTGCAATTGAAATTTATGGGAAAAGTAAGCAAATTTTTATGATTTTCTTTAAGGAAGCTTACTCATATGTATATTTTATCTAAAAAAATAGTTTTTTCACAAAATCCTTGAAAATGCCTTAAATCGTCAAAAAATGCAATAAAATCAAGTTTTGTAGTATTTTAGAATATTTATTAATTATTTACATATTTTTAAAAAATCCCATTAAAAATCTATAAATATCAATTTTTTTATAGAATATTTCATATTATTTTCGAAAAATACATGAAACATTAAAAAGCTAAGAAAAATGTGCTAAAATCGTATTTTATTGCATATTTCGACGTTTTAGATTGGTTTGAGTGCTTTTCTGGCAAAACTCATTTTTCAGCTAAAATACTTAGATTTTCACAATTTTAAATAGAATTTCTACTGCAATTGAAATTTATGGGAAAATTGAGCAAAATTTTATGATTTTCTTTTAAGAAGCTTACTTAATTATAGGTATATTTTATCTAAAAAAATAGTTTTTTCCGAAAATCCTTGAAAATGCCTTGAATTGTCAAAAAATGCAATAAAATAACGTTTTATAGCATTTTTGAATATTTATAAATTATTTACATATTTTTAAAAAATCCCATTAAAATTCTATAAAAATCAACATTAATTTAGAATATTTCATATTATTTTCCAAAAATACATGAAACATTAAAAAGCTCAGAAAAATGTGGTAAAATCACATTTGATGACATATTTCGACGTTTTAGAGCGGTTTGAGGGCTTTCTGACAAAACTCATTTTTTAGCTAAAATACTTACATTTTCACACTTTTAAATAGAATTTCTACTGCAATTGTAATTTATGGGAAAAGTAAGCAAAATATAATGATTTTCTTTTAGGAAGCTTACTCACAGGTATATTTTATTTAAAAAAATAGTTTTTCACAAAATCCTTGAAAATGCCTTAAATCGTCAAAAAATGCAATAAAATCAAGTTTTGTAGTATTTTTTAATATTTATATAGATTTTTAATGGGATTTTTTAAAAATATGTAAATCAATATTTTATAGAATATTTCATATTATTTTCGAAAAATACATGAAACATTGAAAAGCTCAGAAAAATGAGCTAAAATCGTATTTTATTGCATATTTCGACGTTTTAGATCGGTTTGAGTGCTTTTCTGCAAAACTCATTTTTTAGCTAAAATACTTCCATTTTCACACTTTTAAATAAAATTTCTACTGCAATTAAAATTTATGGTAAAAGTAAATAAAATTTTTGATTTTCTTTTAGGAAGCTTACTCACAGGTATATTTTATCTAAAAAAATAGTTTTCAGAAAATCCTTTAAAATGCCTTAAATCATCAAAAAATGCAATAAAATCAAGTTTTTTAGCATTTTTGAATATTTATTAATTATTTACATATTTTTAAAAAATCCTATTAAAAATCTATAAAAATCAATATTTTTATAAAATATTTCATATTATTTTCGAAAAATACATGAAACTTTAAAAAGCTCAGAAAAATGTGCTAAAATCGCATTTTATGGCATATTTCGACGTTTTAGAGCGGTTTGATGCTTTTCTAAAAAAACTCATTTTTTAACCAAAATACTTAGATTTTCACAATTTTAAATAGAATTTCTACTGCAATTGAAATTTATGGGAAAAGTATGCAAAATTTTATGATTTTCTTTTAGGAAGCTTACTCATAGGTATATTTTATCTAAAAAAATAGTTTTCTGAAAATCCTTGAAAATGCCTTGAATTGTCAAAAAATGCAATAAAATAACGTTTTATAGCATTTTTGAATATTTATAGATTATTTACATATTTTTTAAAAAATCCCATTAAAAATCTATAAAAATCAACATTAATTTAGAATATTTCATATTATTTTCCAAAAATACATGAAACAATAAAAAGCTCAGAAAAATGTGGTAAAAATCACATTTGATGACATATTTCGACGTTTTAGAGCGGTTTGAGGGCTTCTCTGACAAAACTCATTTTTTAGCTAAAATACTTACATTTTCACACTTTTAAATAGAATTTCTACTGCAATTGAAATTTATGGGAAAAGTAAGTAAAATTTTATGATTTTCTTTTAGGAAGCTTACTCATAGGTATATTTTATCTAAAAAAATTGTTTTCACAAAATCCTTGAAAATGCCTTAAATCGTCAATAAATACAACAAAATACGTTTTATAGCATTTTTTAATATTTATAAATTATTTACATATTTTTAAAAAATCCCATTAAAAATCTATAAAAATCAACATTAATTTAGAATATTTCATATTATTTTCCAAAAATACATGAAACATTAAAAAGCTCAGAAAAATGTGGTAAAATCACATTTGATGACATATTTCGACGTTTTAGAGCGGTTTGAGGGCTTCTCTGACAAAACTCATTTTTTAGCTAAAATACTTACATGTTCACACTTTTAAATAGAATTTCTACTGCAATTGAAATTTATGGGAAAAGTAAGTAAAATTTTATGATTTTCTTTTAGGAAGCTTACTCATAGGTATATTTTATCTAAAAAAATTGTTTTCACAAAATCCTTGAAAATGCCTTAAATCGTCAAAAAATACAACAAAATACGTTTTATAGCATTTTTGAATATTTATTAATTATTTACATATTTTTAAAAAATCTTATTAAAAATCTATAGAAATCAATAGTTTTATAGAATATTTCATATTATTTTCGAAAAATACATGAAACATTAAAAAGCTCAGAAAAATGTGCTAAAATCGCATTTTATGGTATATTTCGACATTTTAGAGCGGTTTGATGCTTTTCTGACAAAACTCATTTTGTAGCTAAAATACTTAGATTTTCACACTTTTAAATATAATTTCTACTGCAATTGAAATTTATGGGAAAAGTATGCAAAATTTTATGATTTTCTTTTAGGAAGCTTACTCATAGGTATATTTTATCTTAAAAAAATAGTTTTTCACAAAATCCTTGAAAATGCCTTAAATCGTCAAAAAATGCAATAAAATATCGTTTTATAGCATTTTTTAATATTTATTAATTATTTACATATTTTTAAAAAATCTTATTAAAAATCTATAGAAATCAATAGTTTTATAGAATATTTCATATTATTTTTGAAAAATACATGAAACATTAAAAAGCTCAGAAAAATGTGCTAAAATGTCATTTTAAGGCATATTTCGACGTCTTAGAGCGGTTTGAGTGCTTTTCTAGCAAAACTCATTTTTTAGCTAAAACACTTAGATTATCAAACTTTTAAATAGAATTTATACTGCAATTGTAATTTATGGGAAAAGTAAGCAAAATATAATGATTTTCTTTTAGGAAGCTTACTCACAGGTATATTTTATTTAAAAAAATAGTTTTTAGAAAATCCTTGAAAATGCCCTAAATCGCCAAAAAATGCAATAAAATCAAGTTTTATAGCATTTTTTAATATTTATAATTATTTACATATTTTTTAAAATATCCCATTAAAAATCTATAAAAATCAATATTAATTTAGAATATTTTATATTATTTTCGAAAAATACATGAAACATTAAAAAGCTCAGAAAAATGTGCTAAAATCGCATTTTATGGGATATTTCGACGTTTTAGAGCGGTTTGATGCTTTTCTGACAAAACACATTTTTTAGCTAAAATACTTACATTTTCACACTTTTAAATAGAATTTCTACTGCAATTGAAATTTATGGGAAAAGTAAGCAAAATTTTATGATTTTCTTTTAGGAAGCTTACTCACAGGTATATTTTATCTAAAAAAATAATTTTTCAGAAAATCCTCTAAAATACCTTAAATCGTCAAAAAATGCAATAAAATCAAGTTTTATAGCATTTTTGAATATATATTAATTATTTACATATTTTTAAAAAATCCCATTAAAAATCTATAAAAATCAATATTTTTATAGAATATTTTATATTATTTTCGAAAAATACATGAAACATTAAAAAGCTCAGAAAAATGTGCTAAAATCGCATTTTATGGGATATTTCGACGTTTTAGAGCTGTTTGATGCTTTTCTGACAAAACTCATTTTTAACCAAAATACTTAGATTTTCACACTTTTAAATAAATTTCTACTGCGATTGAAATTTATGGGAAAAGTAAGCAAAATTTTATGATTTTCAGGAAGCTTACTCATAGGTATATTTTATCTAAAAATAGTTTCTCACAAAATCCTTGAAAATGCCTTAAATCGTCAAAAATGCAAAAAAATATTGTTTATAGCATTTTTGAATATTTATTAATTATTTACATTTTTTAAAATACCATTAAAATAACAAAAAGGCACAATACCGTGACTGGAACAATACACTACAACCCGCACATAAAAGAGACTTACGACACTGCCCGACTTGGACCATTTACAAAGTCACACTAACACACAGAGACAGAGGAAGGGTATTTATAGGCAGGCAGACAGGGGAGGTAAAAGAGTGAAATGTAGGAGTAGTGGTAGTAGTGGTGTAGTAAAGGTTAGTAAAGGTAGTAGAGTAGACAGTCATATGGGAAGGAGCACTGCTATGAGGCTAGCGGCTCGCAAGGGGGTACGAGAGGAAGAAAAGCAAAAAATGAAGGAAAATACAAGGCAAAAGAAAGAACAGAAAGAAAGGAAAACCCAAGGAGAAAAAGGAGAAGGGAGATAAGACGGGAAGGAATCAGGTTAAGTCACGGGTGTTCTGAAGTTTAGAGCATTTAACAATGTAGAGGAAAGCATCAACAGACAAGCCAGGGCTAAGATTCATACAGGGAAAGTTGTGTATAAGGAGGATTCAACCAGGCGGCGACTAAAAGTTAGACGTAGGGTAGACAGTTTTAGCAGAAGACCAATCAATGGGATGACTGTGATCTCTGACATGACGAAAAGAGCATTATTAGTGTCGGCAAGCCTAACACTATTTTTGTGCTCCCTGAGTCTGTCAGAAAGAGATCAGCCAGTTTCTCGAAGTACTGAAGAGAGGACAGGAGGAGCAAGAAATAGAGTAGACACCAGGAGAATCTGTGGAGGTGGGAGGTATGAACTAGATTAGTGCAGGGGTTTTTGGGGAAAGGGTAAGTTGATGTCTAAGGAACGGAGAGAGTTGCTGAGATTAGAAGACCAGAGATGTGGGAGGCAGAGGACTGGAGAGTTCTCAGGAGTGAGGGTTTAGGAGAGAAAGAAAGTCCGTTTAGCACGAGAAAGCAGAGTCTATGAAATGGGAAGGGTAGCCCAGGCGGGAAAAAGAATTATGAAGAGTGGAAATTTCTGCTTCAAGAAACTGAGGATCACAGATGCGGAGAGCACGGAGAAAGAGGAGATAAGAACACTCTTCTTGACGGGGGCATGATAAGAGAAGTAATGAATGTACATGCCACTGTGCATAGGCTTGCGGTACACGGAGAAGGCAAAACCTGTAACTGAACGGTGGACATGAACATCAAGGAAAGGAAGCAAAGAATTAGATTCCCAATCAGCTTTAAACTTAATGGAAGGCAAGATTATTAAAAGCATCAAGAAAAGGTTGGAAGAGACTTAAGTCATGAGGCCAAGAGCAAAGATGTCACTCATAGGAGCCAGAGTGAAGGACGTACATCAATAGTGGGAAGAAGAACAGTTTGAAGTATTCCATATAAAAATTAGCAAGAACAGGAGATAGAGGAGAGCCCATAGCGACACCAAAGGTTTGAGAATAATATTTACCTTGAAAGGAAAGGAGTTAGAGTCCACGCAAAGTCGGATAAGATCAAGAAAGACATCAGTAGGTATAGGGAGATGAAGTAACCCTTCATTGGCCTTCTCTCCGAAGTTAGGACATCATCCAGAGGACATTAGTGAAGAGGGACTCGACATCAAGATAACATCTTACAGGTCGGGAGAGAGCACGTTCGATGAAGTCTTGAGAGTGACGAAGGTGGGCAGGAGAAAAGTACCAAGAAAAGGAGTGAGGTTTTGGCTAGCCAGGACGCAAGAAATAAGAGACAGAACCTCTAGAAGATATGATGGGACTGAGAGGAATATCAGGTTTGTGAGTTTTGGGAAGGCCATAGAAATAGGGCAGAGAGGGACAGATGACACGAAAACGATGAACAAGGTTAAAGTCAGAAGGGCAGAGGTCGGAGAGAGTCTTAAGTTCTTGTTGAAAGTTCTCTTGATACGATCAAGAGGGTTGGAAACGAGAGGAGTGTAGGTACGTGAGTCAGAGAGCAAGACATCCAACGCTAACATTGTCATACTCTCTTCTGATAAAGGTAATTCGGTTGTTATCCTTGATCATGAGGATTACCTCCATAAAGCCGATGTCTTGCTCTCTGACTCACGTACCTACACTCCTCTCGTTTCCAACCCTCTTGATCGTATCAAGAGAACTTTCAACAAGAAACTTAAGACTCTCTCCGACCTCTGCCCTTCTGACTTTAACCTTGTTCATCGTTTTCGTGTCATCTGTCTCTCTCTGCCCTATTTCTATGGCCTTCCCAAAACTCACAAACCTGATATTCCTCTACGTCCCATCATATCTTCTAGAGGTTCTGTCTCTTATTCTCTTGCGTCCTGGCTAGCCAAAACCCTCACTCCTTTTCTTGGTACTTTTTCTCCTGCCCACCTTCGTCACTCTCAAGACTTCATCGAACGTGTTCGCTCTCCCGACCTGTAAGATGCTTAGTCTTGATGTCGAGTCCTCTTCACTAATGTCCCTCTGGATGATGTCCTTAATTTTCTCGGAGAGAAGGCCAATGAAGGGTTACTTCATCTCCTATACCTACTGATGTCTTTCTTGATCTTATCCGACTTTGCGTGGACTCTAACTCCTTTTCCTTTCAAGGTAAATATTATTCTCAAACCTTTGGTGTCGCTATGGGCTCTCCTCTATCTCCTGTTCTTGCTAATCTTTATATGGAATACTTCGAGACTGTTCTTCTTCCACTATTGATGTACGTCCTTCACTCTGGCTCCGCTATGTAGATGACATCTTTGCTCTTTGGCCTCATGACTTAAGTCTCTTCCAACCTTTTCTTGATGCTCTTAATAATCTTGCCCCTTCCATTAAGTTTAAAGCTGATTGGGAATCTAATTCTTTGCTTCCTTCCTTGATGTTCATGTCCACCGTTCAGTTACAGGTTTGCCTTCTCCGTGTACCGCAAGCCTATGCACAGTGGCATGTACATTCATTACTTCTCTTATCATGCCTCCTCTGTCAAGAAGAGTGTTCTTATCTCCCTTTCTCCGTGCTCTCCGCATCTGTGATCCTCAGTTTCTTGAAGCAGAAATTTCCACTCTTCATAATTCTTTTCCCCCTGGGCTACCCTTCCCATTTCATAGACTCTGCTTTCTCTCTGTCTAAACGGACTTTCTTCTCTCTAAACCCTCTACTCCTGAGAACTCTCCAGTCCTCTGCCTTCCCTACATCTCTGGTCTCTCTAATCTCAGCAACTCTCCGTTCCTTAGACATCAAACTTACCTTTCGCCAAACTAACACTCTTCGCACTAATCTAGTTCATACCTCCCTACCTCCACAGATTCTGGTGTCTACTCTATTTCTTGATCCTCCTGTCCTCTTCAGTACTTCGGAGAAACTGGCCGATCTCTTTCTGACAGACTCAGGAGCACAAAAATAGTGTTAGGCTTGCCGACACTAATAATGCTCTTTTCTGTCATGTCAGAGATCACAGTCATCCCATTGATTGGTCTTCTGCTAAAACTGTCTACCCTACGTCTAACTTTCATAGTCGCCGCCTGGTTGAATCCTCCCTTATACACAACTTTCCTGTATGAATCTTAGCCCTGGCTTTGTCTCTGTTGATGCTTTCCTCTCTCATTACATTGTTAAATGCTCTAAACTTCAGAACACCCGTGACTTAACCTGATTCCTTCCCTGTCTTATCTTCCCCTTCTCCTTTTTTCTCCTTGGGTTTTCCTTTCTTTCTGTTCTTTCTTTGCCTTGTATTTTCCTTCATTTTTCGCTTTTCTTCCCTCTCGTACCCCCTTGCGAGCCGCTAGCCTCATAGCAGTGCTCCTTCCCATATGACTGTCTACTCTACTACCTTTACTACTACCTTACTACTACCACTACTACCACTACTCCTACATTTCCCCACTCTCTTGTACCCTCCCCTGTCTGCCTGCCTATAAATACCCTTCCTCTGTCTCTGTGTGTTAGTGTGACTTTGTAAATGGTCCAAGTCGGGCCGAAACGTCGTCGTAAGCTCCTCTCTTTTATATGTGCGGGTTGTGTGTGTACCATTAAAAATTAATAAAAATCAACAGTTTTATAGAATATTTCATAATATTTTCGAAAAATACATGAAACATTAAAAAGCTCAGAAAAATGTGCTAAAATCGCATTTTATGGCATATTTCGACATTTTAGAGCGGTTCGAGTGCTTTTCTGACAAAACTCATTTTTTAGCTAAAATACTTAGATTTTCACACTTTTAAATAGAATTTCTACTGCAATTGAAATTTATGGGAAAAGTAAGCAAAATTTTATGATTTTCTTTTAGGAAGCTTACTCATAGGTATATTTTATCTAAACAAATAGTTTTTCAGAAAATCCTTGAAAATGCCTTAAATCGTCAAAAAATGCAATAAAATCAAGTTTTATAGCATTTTTGAATATTTATTAATTATTTACATATTTTTAAAAAATCCCATTAAAAATCTATAAAAATCAATATTTTTATAGAATATTTCATATTATTTTCAAAAATACATGAAACATTAAAAAGCTCAGAAAAATGTGCTAAAATCGTATTTTATTGCATATTTCGACGTTTTAGAGCGGTTTGAGTGCTTTTCTGGCAAAACTCATTTTTTAGCTAAAATACTTAGATTTTCACACTTTTAAATGGAATTTCTACTGCAATTGAAATTTATGGGAAAAGTAAGCAAAATTTTATGATTTTCTTTTGGGAAGCTTACTCATAGGTATATTTTATCTAAAAAATAGTTTTTCACAAAATCCTTGAAAATGCCTTAAATCGTCAAAAAATGCAATAAAATATCGTTTTATAGCATTTTGATATATATTAATTATTTACATATTTATAAAAATCCCATTAAAAATCTATAAAAATCAATATTTTTATAGAATATTTCATATTATTTTCGAAAAATACTGAAACATTAAAAGCTCAGAAAATGTGCTAAAATCGCATTTTATGGGATATTTCGACATTTTAGAGCCGTTTGATGCTTTTCTGACAAAACTCATTTTTTAGCTAAAATACTTAGATTTTCACACTTTTAAATAGAATTTCTACTGCAATTGAAATTTATGGGAAAAGTAAGCAAAATTTTATGATTTTCTTTAGAAGCTTACTCATAGGTATATTTTATCAAAAAAATAGTTTTTCACAAAACCCTTGAAAATGCCTTAAATAGTCCAAAATGCAATAAAATCAAGTTTTATAGCATTTTGAATATTATTAATTATTTACATATTTTCAAAAAATATCATTAAAAATCTATAAAAATCAATATTTTTATAGAATATTTCATATTATTTTCGAAAAATAATTGAAACATTAAAAAGCTCAGAAAAATGTGCTAAAATCGTATTTTATTGCATATTTCGACGTTTTAGAGCGGTTTGAGTGCTTTTCTGGCAAAACTCATTTTTTAGCTAAAATACTTACATTTTCACACTTTGAAATAGAATTTCTACTGCAATTGAAATTTATGGGAAAAGTAAGCAAAATTTTATGATTTTCTTTTGGAAGCTTACTCACAGGTATATTTTATTTAAAAAAATAGTTTTTCAGAAAATCCTTGAAAATGCCTTAAATCGTCAAAAAATGCAATAAAATCAAGTTTTATAGCATTTTTTAATATTTAATAATTATTTACATATTTTTAAAAAATCCCATTAAAATATTTAAAAAAATCAATATTTTTATAGAATATTTCATATTATTTTCAAAAAATACATGAAACAATAAAAAGCTCAGAAAAATATGCTAAAATCGTATTTTATTGCATATTTCGACGTTTTAGAGCGGTTTGAGTGCTTTTCTGGCAAAACTCATTTTTCAGGTAAAATACTTAGATTTTCACACTTTTAAATAGAATTTCTACTGCAATTGAAATTTATGAGAAAAGTAAGCAAAATTTTATGATTTTCTTTTAGGAATCTTACTCATAAGTATATTATATCTAAAAAAATAGTTTTCACAAAATCCTTGAAAATGTCTTAAATCGTCAAAAAATAAAATAAAATCAAGTTTTATAGCATTTTTTAATATTTATTAATTATTTACATATTCAATTTAATTTATATATGAATATATATAAATTATTTACATATTTTTAAAAAATCCCATTAAAAATCTATAAAAATAAATATTTTTATAGAATATTTCATTTTATTTTCGAAAAAATACATGAAACATTAAAAAGCTCAGAAAAATATGGTAAAATCGCATTTTATGGCATATTTCGACGTTTTATGCAGTTTGATGCTTTTCTGACAAAACTCATTTTTTAGCTAAAATACTTAGATTTTCACACTTTTAAATAGAATTTCTACTGCAATTGAAATTTATGGGAAAAGTAAGCAAAATTTTATGATTTTCTTTTAGGAAGCTTACTCATAGGTATATTTTATCTAAAAAAATAGTTTTTCAGAAAATCCGTTAAAATGCCTTGAATCGTCAAAAAATTCAATATAATATCGTTTTATAGCATTTTTGAATATTTATTAATTATTTACATATTTTTAAAAAATCCCATTAAAAATCTATAAAAATCAATTTTTTATAGAATATTTCATATTATTTTCGAAAAATACATGAAACATTAAAAATCTCAGAAAAATGTGCTAAAATCGTATTTTATTGCATATTTCGACGTTTTAGAGCGGTTTGAGTGTTTTTCTGGCAAAACTCATTTTTTAGCTAAAATACTTACATTTTCACACTTTTAAATTTAATTTCTACTGAAATTGAAATTTATTAGAAAAGTAAGCAAAATTTTATAATTTTCTTTTAGGAAGCTTACTCATAGGTATATTTTAACTAAAAAAATAGTTTTTCAGAAAATCCGTGAATATGCCTTGAATCGTCAAAAAATGAAACGTTTTATAGAATTTTTGAATATATATAAATTATTTACATATTTTTAAAAAATCCCTTTAAAAATCTATAAAAATCAATGTTTTTATAGAATATTTTATATTATTTTCGAAAAATACATGAAACATTAAAAAGCTCAGAAAAATATGCTAAAATCGTATTTTATTGCATATTTCGACGTTTTAGAGCGGTTTGAGTGCTTTTCTGGCAAAACTCATTTTTCAGCTAAAATACTTAGATTTTCACACTTTTAAATAGAATTTCTACTGCAATTGAAATTTATGGGAAAAGTAAGCAAAATTTTATGATTTTCTTTTAGGAAGCTTACTCATAGGTATATTTTATCTAAAAAAATAGTTTTGCACAAAATCCTTGAAAATGTCTTAAATCGTCAAAAAATGCAATAAAATCAAGTTTTATAGCATTTTTGAATATTTATTAATTATTTACATATTTTTAAAAATCCCATTAAAAATCTATAAAAATCAATATTTTTATAGAATATTTCATATTATTTTCGAAAAATACATGAAACATTAAAAAGCTCATAAAAATGTGCTAAAATCGTATTTTATTCCATATTTCGACGTTTTAGAGCGGTTTGAGTGCTTTTCTACAAAACTCATTTTTCAGCTAAAATAGTTACATTTTTACACTTTTAAATAGAATTTCTACTGCAATTGAAATTTATGGGAAAAGTAAGCAAAATTTTATGATTTTCTTTTAGGAAGCTACTTATAGGTATATTTTATTTAAAAAAATAGTTTTTCAGAAAATCCTTGAAAATGCCTTGAATCGTCAAAAAATGCAATAAAATAACGTTTTATAGCATTTTTTATTATTTATAAATTATATACATATTTTTAAAAAAATCTTATTAAAAATCTATAAAAATCAATATTTTTATAGAATATTTCATATTATTTTCGAAAAATACATGAAACATTAAAAAGCTCAGAAAAATATACTAAAATCGTATTTTATTGCATATTTCGACGTTTTAGAGCGGTTTGAGTGCTTTTCTACAAAACTCATTTTTCAGCTAAAATACTTAGATTTTCACACTTTTAAATAGAATTTCTACTGCAATTGAAATTTATGGGAAATGTAAGCAAAATTTTATGATTTTTTTAGGAAGCTTACTCATAGGTATATTTTATCTAAAAAAATAGTTTTTCAGAAAATCCTTGAAAATGCCTTGAATCGTCAAAAA
Source organism: Cherax destructor (assembly GCA_009830355.1). NCBI lineage: Eukaryota > Metazoa > Arthropoda > Malacostraca > Decapoda > Parastacidae > Cherax > Cherax destructor. The sequence goes on along the minus strand of WNWK01033224.1, from coordinate 7,946 downwards.
ATGCAATAAAATAACGTTTTATAGCATTTTTTAATATTTATAAATTATTTACATATTTTTAAAAATCCTATTAAAAATCTATAAAAATCAATATTTTTATAGAATATTTCATATTATTTTCGAAAAATACATGAAACATTAAAAAAGCTCAGAAAAATGTGCTAAAATCGTATTTATTGCATATTTCGACGTTTTAGAGCGGTTTGAGTGCTTCTCTGGCAAAACTCATTTTTCAGCTAAAATACTTAGATTTTCACACTTTTAAATAGAATTTCTACTGCAATTGAAATTTATGGGAAAAGTAAGCAAAATTTTATGATTTTCTTTTAGGAAGCTTACTCATAGGTATATTTTATCTAAAAATAGTTTTCAGAAAATCCTTGAAAAATGCCTTGAATCGTCAAAAAATGCAATAAAATAACGTTTTATAGCATTTTTGAATATTTATAAATTATTTACATATTTTTAAAAAATCCCATTAAAAATCTATAAAAATCAACATTAATTTAGAATATTTCATATTATTTTCCAAAAATACATGAAACATTAAAAAGCTCAGAAAAATGTGCTAAAATCGCATTTGATGACATATTTCGACGTTTTAGAGCGGTTTGAGTGCTTTTCTGACAAAACTCATTTTTTAGCTAAAATACTTACATTTTCACACTTTTAAATAGAATTTCTACTGCAATTGAAATTTATGGGAAAAGTAAGCAAAATTTTATGATTTTCATAGGTATATTTTATCTAAAAAATAGTTTTTCAGAAAATCCTGAAATGCCTTGAATCGTCAAAAAATGCAATAAAATAACGTTTTATAGCATTTTTGAATATTTATAAATTATTTACATATTTTTAAAAAATCCTATTAAAAATCTATAAAAATCAATAATAATTTAGAATACTTCATATTATTTTCGAAAAATACATGAAATATTAAAAATCTCAGAAAAATGTGCTAAAATCGTATTTTATTGCATATTTCGACGTTTTAGAGCGGTTTGAGTGTTTTTCTGGCAAAACTCATTTTTTAGCTAAAATACTTACATTTAAATTGAATTTCTACTGAAATTGAAATTTATGGGAAAAGTAAGCAAAATTTTATTTTCTTTTAGGAAGCTTACTCATAGGTATATTTTATCTAAAAAAATAGTTTTTCAGAATATCCGTGAAAATGCCTTGAATCGTTAAAAAATGAAATAAAATAACGTTTTATAGAATTTTTGAATATATATAAATTATTTACATATTTTTAAAAAATCCCATTAAAAATCTATAAAAATCAATATTTTTATAGAATATTTCTTATTATTTTCGAAAAATATATGAAACATTAAAAAGCTCAGAAAAATGTGCTAAAATCGTATTTTATTACATATTTCGACGTTTTAGAGCGGTTTGAGTGCTTTTCTGACAAAACTCATTTTTTAGCTAAAATACTTAGATTTTTACACTTTTAAATAGAATTTCTACTCCAATTGAAAACTATGGGAAAAGTAAGCAAAATTTTATGATTTTCTTTTAGGAAGCTTACTCATAGGTATATTTTATCTAAAAAAATAGTTTTTCAGAAAATCCTTGAAAATGCCTTAAATCGTCAAAAAATGCAATAAAATCAAGTTTTATAGCATTTTTGAATATTTATTAATTATTTACATATTTTTAAAAAATCCCATTAAAAATCTATAAAAATCAATATTTTTATAGAATATTTCATATTATTTTCGAAAAATACATGAAACATTAAAAAGCTCAGAAAAATGTGCTAAAATCTTATTTTATTGCATATTTCGACGTTTTAGAGCGGTTTGAGTGCTTTTCTGACAAAACTCATTTTTCAGCTAAAATACTTAGATTTTCAGACTTTTAAATTGAATTTCTTCTGCAATTGAAATTGATGGGAAAAGTAAAACACCAACTTGGATGGTTTGTTTAGCTTCTCGTAGACCTCCTTGCTAATATCATAATATTTAGTTCATTATATTCTTAATTCTGTTACTTGTTCCTTTACGGTTATCATTCTTCCATTAATTCTATTGCTTAGTCCTTTATAGTCATCTTTCTTCCCTTGCCACTGTTACGTGTTTCATTATGGTCATCATTCTTCCCTTGCCACTGTTACGTGTTTCATTATGGTCATCATTCTTCTCTTGCCACTGTTACGTGTTTCATTATGATCATCATTCTTCTGTTAACAGTTAAGGTTCTGATTAATCCTGTGTTGTTAAGACATTCTCCAATTATTTCTGCGTTTCTCGTCTCACCTTTGCTCATTATTTCCCGGAAATTCAAAATTACTTTAAAGTATTTTATCTCGTGTGTGTATGTCTTTGTGTGTCTTTGCATTTGTTTGTACTCACCTGTTTGTACTCGCCTGTTAAACACAAAAGAATGTTTTAACAAGTTTTCTGACTCGTGTGTATGTGTGCGGACATCGTTTAAGTATCAGATATCACGTTTGATAACCACTGTGAGTCTGCAGTGTCATCAGTGGCCTTTGTTTACATATTCAAATATGGATGAACAAACCCGTAGAATTTGCAAGAATATACACTTCTGCTCATGAAATTTTGCATTTTCGTGATGCTAATGGTGGTAGTGGTGGTGGTGGTGGTGGCTGATGGTGGTGCTGGTGGTAGTGGTGGTGGTGGTGGTGGTGGTGGTGGTGGTGATGGTGGTGGTGGTGGTAGTGGTGTTGGTGGTGCTGGTGGTGTTGCAGCAGCTGCTTATGCTTATTACCAATGTGATATATATTATCATATACATCTACCAGAGAAAACTAGGTCAACTATTGGTACTCCTCTAGCAACTAACATGCTCTTGGATTCACAATTGTTTGCAAGTAATAATTCTGGCCTCATTAGCCTTTACCTTATTAAGTTAGATGAGATTAATGAGGACAATAATAAGCACTAACTAAAAATTTGACAAATTTATTGCAGCAAAAACATCCCAACAGTTATTAACATTTACAGTGTAATGATAACAGCTCGTAGTCTGTAAAATTGATCTGTATTAAAAAAATAAAAAAAGTACTAGAAGAATTAAAGTCCTGAATATCAAAATGGTATACATTATCATGTGAAAAGTTCAATAACAATATTTATTATTATGGATTTTTACTGGGATTTTTTAAAAATATGTAAATTATTTATAAATATTGAAAAATGCTTTAAAACGTTATTTTATTGCATATTTTGACTATTCAAGGCTTTCTCAAACATTTTCAGAAAAACTAAATTTTCTGTATAAAATATACCTATGAGTAAGCTTCCTCAAAAAAATAATAAATTTCGCTTCTTTTCCCGTAAATTTCAATTGCAGTAGAAATTATTTTTAAAAGTTTGATAATCTATGTATTTTAGCTAAAAAATGAGATTTGTCAGAAAAGACTCAAACCCCTCTAAAACGTCGAAATATGCAATAAAAAACATTTTAGCACATTTTTCTGAGTTTTTTAATGTTTCACGTATTTTTTGAAAAAATATAAAATATTCAATAATAATATTTTTTTTTGGGTTGTCAATGGGATTTTTTAAAAATATGTTAATTATTTATAATATTGAAAAAAGCTATAAAACGTTATTTTATTGCATATTTTGGATAAAATATACCTATGAGTAAGCTTCCTCAAAAAAATCATAAAATTTGGCTTACTTTTCCCGTAAAATTCAATTGCAGCAGAAATTTTGAAATAAAGTGTAATAATCAATGTATTTAAAAAAATAATGACTGTCAGAAAAGCCTTCTAACCACTCTAAAACGTCGAAATATGTAATAAAATACCATTTTATCACATTTTTCAGAATTGTTTAATCAATTAAATATTTAAAAAAATATATGATATTCTCAATAATGAAGTTTGCTTTTGTCGATTTTCACTGGGATTTTTAAAAATATGTAAATTATTTGTAAATATTGTAGTATTACAAAACCTTATTTCATTGCATATTTCGACGATTCAAGGCTTTCTCAAGCATTTTCCTAATAATTCAATATTTTAGATAAAATTCGACTGTGAGTAAGCAACTTAAAAAAATTATAAAATATGGCTTACTTTTCCCGTAAATTTCAATTGTAGCAGAAATTCTATTTAAAAGTGTGATATTTTAGCTAAAAAATGAGTTTTGTCAGAAAAGCCTTCAAACAACTCTAAAAGGTCGAACTATGCAACAAAATATCATTTTAGCTCATTTTTCTAAGATTTTTAATGCTTCACGTATTGTTTGAAAAATACGAAAAATTCAATAACAATATTTTCATGGATTTTTAATCTGATTTTTTTAAAATTAAATTATTTATAAATACTGAAAAATAATGCTATAAAACATTATTTTATTGCATATTTTAACGATTCAAGGCTTTCTCAAGCATTTCCTGAAAAAATAAATTTTCTGGATAAAATATACCTATGAGTAAGCTTCCTGAAAAAAAATAATAATATTTGGCTTACTTTTCCCGTAAATTTCAATTCCAGTAGAAGTTCTTTTTAGAAGTGTGATATTCTATGTATTTTAGCTAAAACATGGGTTTTGTCAGAAAAGCCAACAGAGAGCTCTAAAACGAATTTTTTGAAAAAAAATATGAAATATTTAATAATAATATTTATTTTTAAGGATTTTTTATGGGATTTTTTAAGAATATGTAAATTATTTATAAATATTGGAAAATTATATAAAACGTTATTTTATTGCATATTTCGATGATTCAAGGCATTTTCTCAAGCATTTTCTGAAAAAAACTAAATTTTAGATAAAATATACCTTATAAAATTTGGCTACGTATTTTAGATAAAAAATGATGATTGTCAGAAAAGCCTTCAAACCTCTAAAACGTCGAAATATGAAATAAAATACCATTTTGTCATATTTTTCAGAATTTTTTATGAATTAAGTATTAAAAAAAATGATATTCTCAATAATAACGTTTGTTTTTATAGATTTTTACTGGGATTTTTTAAAAAATATGTAAATTAATTATAAATATTGTAAAAGTTACAAAAACCTTTTTACTGTTTTTTTTTTAAAATATGTAAATTAATTATAAATATTGTAAAAGTTACAAAAACCTTTCTTCATTGCATATTTCGACGATTCAAGGCTTTCTCAAGCATTTTCCTAATAATTCAAAATTTTAGATAAAATTCGACTGTCAGTAAGGTACTTCAATAAAATCATAATATTTGGCTAACTTTTCCCGTAAAATTCAATTACACCAGAAATTCTGATTAAAATTGTAATAATCAATGTATTTCAGCTAAAAAATGAGGGTTGTCAGAAAAGCCTTCAAACCGCTCTAAAAAGTCCAAGTATGCAATAAAATACGATTTTTGCAGATTTTTCTCAGTTTTTTAATGATTTACGTATTTTTAAAAAATATGAAAAATTCAATAAGAATATTTATTTTATGGATATTTATGGGATTTTTTAATTATAAAAATTGAAAAATATTATGAAACGTTATTTTATTGAATATTTGTACGATTGAAGGCTTTTTCAAGCATTTTCTCAAAAAAAAAAAATCATAAAATTTTGCTTACTTTTCCCGTAAATTTCAATTGCAGCAGAAATTCTATTTAAAAGTGTGATAATTTATGTATTTTAGCTGAAAAATGAGTTTTGTCAGAAAAAAAACTATAAAACGTAATTTTATTGCATATTTTGGATAAAATATACCTATGAGTAAGCTTCCTCAAAAAAATCATGAAATTTAGCTTACTCTTCCCGTTAAATTCAATTGCAGCAAAATTTTGAATTAAAGTGTAATAATCAATGTATTTTAAACAAGCATTTTCCTAATAATTCAATATTTTATATAAAATTCGTCTGTCAGTAAGCAACTTCAAAAAAATTCTAAAATATGGCTTACTTTTATCGTAAATTTCAATTGAAGCAGAAATTCTATTTAAAAGTGTGATAATCTGTATTTTAGCTAAAAAATTAGTTTTGTCAGAAAAGCCCTCAAAGCGCTCAAAAACTTCGAAATATGCAATAAAATGTCATTTTAGCACATTTTTCCGAGTTTTTTAATGTTTCACGTATTTAAAAAAAATATGAAAAATTCAATAACAATATTTATTTATATGGAGTTTTAGTAGGATTTTTAAAAAATATGTAAATTATTTATAAATATTGAAAAAAACAATAAAACGTTATTTTATTGCATATTTTGATGATTCAAGGCTTTCTCAAGCATTTTCTGAAAAACTAAATTTTCTGTATAAAATATACCTGAGAGTAAGATTCCTCAAAAAAAAAAAAAAAAATTTCGCTTACTTTTCCCGTAAATTTCAATTGTAGTAGAAATTATTTTTAAAAGTTTGATAATCTACGTATTTTAGCTAAAAAATGAGATTTGTCAGAAAAGTCCTCAAACCCCTCTAAAACGTCGAAATATGCAATAAAAACCCATTTTAGCAAATTTTTCTGAGTTTTTTAATGTTTCACGTATTTTTTGCAAAAAAATATAAAATATTAGATTATATTTATTTTTTTGAGTTGTCAATGGAATTTTTTAAAAATATGTAAATTATTTGTAATATTGAAAACAAACTATAAAACGTTATTTTATTGAGCCAGCTTCCTCCAGAAAAAATCATAAAATTTGGCTTACTTTTCCCGTAAAATCAATTGCAGCAGAAATTTTGAATTAAAGTGTAATAATGAATGAATTTTAAACAAAAAATATTGAGTCAGAAAAACCTTCTAACCACTCTAAAACGTCGAAATATGTAATAAATACCATTTTATCACATTTTTCAGAATTGTTTAATGAATTAAATATTTAAAAAAAAGTTATATTCTCGATTTTTACTGGGATTTGCATATTTCGACGATTCAAGGCTTTCTCAAGAATTTTCCTAATAACTCAATATTTTACATAAAATTCGTCTGTCAGTAAGCAACTTCCAAAAAATTATAAAATATGGCTTACTTTTCCCGTAATTTCAATTGCAGCAGAAATTCTATTTTAAATTGTGATAATCTATGTATTTTAGCTGAAAAATGAGTTTTATCAGAAAAGCCGTCAATCAGCTCTAAAATGTCGAAATATGTATCAAAATATCATTTAAGCTCGTTTTTCTGAGATTTTTAATGTTTCACGTATTTTTTAAAAAAAATGTGAAAAATTAAAAAACATTATTAATTTTTATGGATTTTTGAGTTTTTTTTAGAAATATGTAAAATTATGTATAAATATTGAAAAATGCTATGAAACATTATTTTATTGCATATTTTGACGATTCAAGGATTTCTCAAGCATTTTCTGAAAAACTAAATTTTCTGGATAAAATTTTCCTTACTTTTCCCGTAAATTTCAATTGCAGTAAAATTTTTTAAAAGTTTGATAATCTATGTATTTTAGCTAAAAAATGAGATTTGTCGGAAAAGCCCTCAAAGCGCTCTAAAACGTCGAAATATGCAATAAAAATTTTTTTTAGCACATTTTTCATTAAAAATTCTGAAAAATATGATAAAATGGTATTGTATTACATATTTCTACGTTTTAGAGTGGTTTGAAGGCTTTTCTGACAATCATCATTTTTTATCTAAAATACATAGATTATTAAACTTTTATTCACACTTTTTTTTAGGCAGCTTTCTTATACACATATTTTATCTCCAAAATTTAGTTTTTCACAAAATTCTTGAGAATGTCTTGAATCATCGAAATATGCAATAAAATAGCGTTTTATATAATTTTTCAATATTTATAAATAATTAACATATTCTGAATAAATCCCATTAAAAATCCATAAAAATAAATATTATTATTGAATATTTACTATTTTTTTTAAATACGTGAAACTTAGAAAAACTTGGAAAAATGTGCTAAAATGGTATTTTATGGCATATTTCGACGTTTTAAAGCACTTTGAGGGCTTTTCTGACAAATCTTATTTTTTAGCTAAAATAAATCGATTATTATACTTTTATTCACACTTT
>WNWK01033223.1:0-21313 GCA_009830355.1 Cherax destructor | reverse complement strand
GTCAGCAGTACATGACCTTCCAGTTTCATATGGGAGGTGTTCCTTTCACTTTTTATTTTGCGGTCATTGCTCCCACCTTGGGCACCCGTTGGCAACAACGCTGGTCTGACCAAAACAAACTTCATTCTATTAAACCGGTTATGGGTTTTCCCTTGGCCTTCTTCTTGTCACCAATGTCGGGGTTTGGGGAGACTACTCTCCCCCGTCTTCGCACCCGGCCACCCTCGTTTTACTCCGGGTTATCCATGAAAATATGGGGGATGTTTTGGGGATGGGAGAAAGTACTATGCCTCGTGGAAGAGACCCTCTCTTCCACTATTTTCCGATTGGGGAACTAGTGACATGGTCCTCAGACAAATAGAGAAATTAAAATGTAACAAATCCCAAGGCAAGAATTTTAAAGGAATGTAAAGAGGAACTTAGCAAACCTCTGGCAAATCTTTTCAATATATCACTTCAAACTGGCATAGTGCCAGACAAGTAAAAAATGGCAAATGTAATACCTATTTACAAGGCGGGTGACAGGTTTTTAGTTCAAACCCATAGACCAATAAGCCTTCCCCCATAGGGGGAAATTTATGGAATCAATTTTTGCCGGGGAAATTTTTCGTAGCCATCTTGAAAGGCAAAAATTTGGGATTAATGAATCTCAACACGGTTTTACAAAGGGGGGTTCCTGTCTTACGAATTTACTAACTTTTTCACTAAGGTGTTTGGGGGAGGGGATCATGGTAATGAATATGATATTGGGGTTATGGACTTGGGTAGGTTTTCGATAAAGTTCCACATCAGAGGCTATTGAGGAAATTTTTAAGGGGGAAACGGAATAGGGGGAAAAATTTTTTTTCCGGGGTAGTGGGTTGGCACTGGGAAGTTTTTTTGGACCCTTTGTTAATTTTTAGCAGCACACTCAATCAACAAGTACCAAATAAATGAATTATATTGTAAAATGTTTAGATGAGGGGGGGAAAGTTCACTGAGGATAAACAAAGCCAGACTGATCACAACCCCCGGCAGGCAGGCAGACAGGTCTGGACAGGGGGCTGAAACACGGGGCACAGTGTGAATTTTGGGGACATGAAACTGAAGCGGTTAAGCTAGAGGGGGCCCAAAACTGGGGTTTCACTATATAATGTTAGATCATTGAATAAACACTATGATGACCCTTTTTTGCTTTTGAAGTCTCTAAATGCTACTATAATTTTATTATTCTTACTGAAACCTGGCTCAAAAAGATTTGACAGACATTTTTTTCCCCATATCTGGTTACACACCCTACATATCTGCAGGCCTGCCCAACCAGGAGGCACTGCCATCTATTACCCCCTGATAAATTTGGGAATGAAAGGAAACAACTTGACAAGGGACAAAAAGGGCGAATACATAATAGCTAAGTTCACAAAAAAAACCTTAAGAAACCTATGACAGTTGAAGAACCCACAGACTCCCACACTCTAATACATATAGTTTTAGTAGAAACCCTTAAAAACATGATAACTGAGCGAGTTGAATAAACATCACCTGATACTTACAAAAGCCATCAAAAACCTCACCCAAAGCAACCCCCCCTCCAGTAGCTGATTTCACAAACACTATGAACAACTGCTTGTTGCTACTCTCTATAACTCCCCCAACAAGAATTTTGAGACAAGTGCCTCATTACTTGACCCATATCGGGACCATCCCAAAGCAGGTTAATCACAGACAGCATAAAGCCCATACCCCATTTTCATAACCAACATGTAATTCCTCAAGAAATGAAAAAGACTCTTTTTCCCACCCAAAACATCGGAAAACAATTTAATATTGCACTGGGTGACATTCATTCAGAAAAGCTATTTACAGAAATAATATTAAAAAAGATAAAAAAACATTTTACATAAAACCCAAAACCCCCCATAAACATGCATTGTCCAATCAGAACGAAGCAAAATACAGAAAAGAAAAAACCCCCCCCAAGGCAAACAAATAGTATCTTCAAATCTATTAAAAAAAAGCACCAACTTGGAAAACAGTTCGATTGGGCCTGATTACTAGAGAACTGGCCCCTTTTTTTGGGGGCTCCCCCCCGAGGTAAGAGGCTATCAGTCTGAAGAATTGACCTCGTGGTTTTTTCCCCAGACTGAACCAATCCCCCAACCCCCCCCCCTATCCCATCCCCCCTTTTTTTCCCTTTTTTTCCCCACCCCCCCTTTTTCCCCCTTTCCCTTTTTTTCCCCTTTTAGCTTCTCTCCACAGGCATTCTGGTTCCTAGGTAGGGGAAGGGTCCCTAGTCCATCCCATTCTGTTGAGGGGTTTTCGGGGGTAGTTTCCCCGGGGGAAACGGGGTCCCCGGGGGGGTGTCCGATCCTTCTGGTTTTCCCGGGGGGGTGGTTTTTGGGAAACCCTTTTGGGGGGGGTGTACTCTGGGGGCCCCCGGATTGGGGGGGGGGGGTGAAGGAGGAGGTTTTTTGGTGGGTATCCCCCGCCCTCTTTTTTTTCCGCCGGTTTTGGTGGAGGGGGGGGTTGTATCCTGGCTTGCTGGTTTACTGGCATGAAGGGGTAGGGATGGCACGGGTTCCATCCCCATTTTTCCCCGGGGTGTTGAGGCCCCTTTTTGGGGGGGGGGAAGGGGGGGTTTCCCCTTTCATTCCTCCTGGGGGCTATTCCTCCATTTTCCCCCCTTTTTTTTTTTTTTTTTTTCTTCTTTTTTTTTTTTATTAAAAAAAAAAAAAAGAAGAAACCCAACCATGGATGACCCAACCGTGAACCCCTCCCCTTTTGGGCCCCCTTTCCCTTAGCCCCCGCTGAATACCCCCAAAGGACCACCCTTTTTGGGCACCCCTTTCCCAAAACCCCCCTCCCCCTTTTCTGGTGCCGGTTCGTCACCTTCTTCAGGTTCCGGGGTTTCCCAAATCCTTTTTATACGTTCCCATCTCGCTCTTTTTGACCTTGCTTCTGGCTTCTCCTCATGGTAAGGGTTTTTTAGGTTGCTCGCCCCTCCCACTTTGGGGGCAATCGGCCCCCCATCTAAACGACCAAGACCCTTACATGGGGTGATACTGCATTCCCCCATTTCAATCAGCTCAGAAGACCAGCACGTCACTCATTTTTAAACCTTTGTTTCAACTACAAATAGACTAATTTTTTACCTGAGCCCGATCCTACTACCTTTTTCTGATCATGGAAATTTTTGGCCCACCTACGCCATGTGGGCAAAGATACCCTTTTTCACACCCTAAAAAAGTGGCACACGCATCTTTTGGCCCAGAATGCTGACCAAGCTCATGATCTTTCCGTCTTACGTCCATAGATGCTACTCCTGTCACTATTGAAAACATTTTCTCAAACCCCTTGTAGTGGCACGTTATTCCCCCCATACCATTGCCCAACAAAATTTTCAAACCTGTGGTTCATGACATTCTGGAGCAACTTGGCCCAGGACCTTCCTATACTAAAAGGACATTTTTGCCCCCCTGCAGCCGCTAAGGCGACCCCCTTTTGCAATATTGCTCGCTTAACTTTGACTGTCGGACCTTCCCCCCCGGTTAAATTTCCAGGTCACCGTTTAAGTTAAAAGGTGCCCCTTTACCCGAACAGGAAGAAACTGCTGGCTTTTTGGCCCCGGCGAAATATTGCAGGTCCATGGCCGAATGCCCAGTTGTGGTGCGATGACCATGCCCCCCCTTTTTCCCTTGTAATCTACCTCCTCTTGCCTTAACTGTCGTGAGGCACATCCATCTTCCCCCGCCGTTGTCAGATTTACCTAAATGAGCGGGAAACCCCTTTTCTGAAAGGGGCGAATTTTTCTCATATTTATGGCCATTTTCATCTATGCCTTCGGGGATATTTCCCCCTTTTTCCTATTTTTTGCATTGCTAAACGCCCCCATTTCCCGGGGGGCCCCAAACCCCCCCGGGGGTTTCCCTCTGTGGTTACCCCATCCTCAGTCATCCCTGTCCGAATTCTTTTGTGTTCTTGGCTCCGGGTCCCTACTCGGCATCCCATACTGCCCTCACCCCTTCCTCTACTTTTTTCACAGTTTTTTTTCTACCCCCCCCGTCCAACACCTAATCCTCACCGCCCCTCCTCTTCTCAAAACCCCCAAAAAACCCCCTTTTTTTTGGGTTTTTCTTCACCTCCGACCAGTTTTTAAAATTTGTGGGGGTTCACCCCCTCCTCGTTAAATCATTTTTCCCCTTGCCCCCCCCCTTTTTTTCCCCCTTTTGACGCCCCCCCCAAGTTTCAAAAACCCCCTGTTCCCCCCCGCCCCTTCCACATTTTCCCCTTTCCCCCCATCTCCTCGCCCCCTCTCTTTGAAGGGTAAATTCCGACTGTTGCTCCCCCTCCTTCTTCTTCCATCAAAAATTTTGGGTCCCCCCCATCCTGATCTTTGCCCCAAAAAAGCGGGGCTACGCAAAATATTACAGAGGGGGGAACGTTGAGGGAACTGCCCCCCCTTCCGGTTCCTCCTCCTCTCTTTCTCTGCTCACCCCCCCTTTTCCCTTTCCCGCGCCCCCCCCTTTCTGCTTAAAAGTTTTCCCCTTTTTCCCAAAAGGGGACTTTTCTAACCCTAGTCCATAGATACCTCAATTACTTTATTTTCTCTTCAAAATCATGGCACAAAAAACCGAGGCCTCGGGGTAACCAGGGGGAGTTTTAGGTGTTGCTCTCCAGTTTTTCCCTTTTGGGGGCCCCGTTTGCAAGAACCCAAATTACAACCCCTTGACCCTCCCTTTTATGATTTGTTATATTATCAGACCCTTTTTTTTCCCCCAGGGAAACCCCTTTTAAGAAAGTGCTCTTCTTATAAAACTGGTATTCCATACAGTCACCTCATGTTATTCTTCTATATTACACTTGAGCCCGTTCCATTTAAAAAAATTTTTTGGGATACATTTTGTTCTTATATCTCCCCCCCTTTTGGGGGATTGTCTATCCAGATGGATTTTCTTTTTTTTTCCTTGCTGCCCCCCCCTTTTGTTACTTGGTGTTTTTAACCCCCAAATTTTTCCCCGGGGGTTGCACTGTGACTACCGTGGGGTTTATTTGGGGCATTTTTGCTTTTTCCCCCATGTTTTTTAAAAAAAGGTATTCCCACCCATTTTTATCCTCAAACTCATTCTTTCTTGCATCAATCTCGCCCTCTGCCTTCCTCAACTGTAATTGACTTCACCTAGTCTGGCCCCCCCGACTTACATGACAGGATCATTTTCCAATCATCCCCATGTCCCCTTGTATTTTCACCTCCCCCTAGCCCATGCTAATTTGAACAGGCAAATGGGGCCTTTTTCGCACATCTTTTGCCTTTCATGAGGCTCCTTCCTCGTCCTCCGTTGAGAGGTTTTTCATCTCTTTTTGTCCTCTGTCTTAACCATAGTTTTTCCCCCCTATCCCCAAACCCTTTAAGTGTGTACCTTGGTGGTCTCCCCGCTTGTGCTCGGGGGGAAATTTTAAACGCCTGCATGGGGGGGGGGAGGGATAATAAACCATAAAAGACTCCTTTTATTTTAAAGAGGGGAGCAATTCCCTTTTTAAAGGGACTCTAAAAGCATTGCTGGCGGGATTACATTTCCATCGTCACTTGGCTTCCTTAGATAGTCTGAAGAAATTGCGGGAAAAATTTTTTGTAAATTCTCCCCCAACCGGTTTCCGTTCTTCGGGGGGCTGGTGGATATCGTGGGTATCCCCACCCTCTTTTTGTTATAAATTGGTAATCATCTGGGGGGGATTTCAGGGGGCCCCCCCCTTTCCCTCGTTCCTTCTAAGTTCCCGCAGAAAGCCCCTTTTTTTTTTTTTCTCCCAAAAAAAATCTTGCCTATCATCAAAAAAGCTGGGCCCCCCCAGCATAATATTCATTCAGCATTTAAATCAGTCAACTCTTTTGTCCTCTTAGACTTTTAATCTTAAATGGTCCAAGGGTTCTTCCCCGCTGTGGGGAAAAATGCTATTGTTCTTTTTTTTGCAAACAGGTACTACGGGGCATGATACCTCCCACTACCACCCCTCGCTTTACCATAGTTTTTCAAAATGTGGAACGTCTAGTTAATAGACGTTTGATGTATTTACAGAGGCACAGTAGTTTTCCACTAGTCAATATGGTTTTGTAAGGGGTGTTCTCCAACCCCCTTTCTGCCTTGGTACGTTTTATTCGAAAGCCTTTGCTAATATCCATTTTTTTCCCCTCTTAACTCAAAGACATTTCCATGTCAAGGGGGTTTAATGTGCTTTCCCCCAGTTTGTCCCCAAGGGAAAAGGGGGCCCCAGGATGTGTTCTGAGCACAGTTTTTTCTTGCTATAAATAATCTGGGGGCTGTTCTGATCCAAATTTTTCATCACTTTTGGGTTTATGACTTTGTTTTTTGCTTTGGGGGGGGTTTACCCTCAACTCACAAAACCCTCCAGCATGAAATCAACCAGATTTCCGATTGGGCCAAAACCCCCCCAAGGGTTTTTAAATTTTTTTTTTTGGAAACTTTCAAATTATGTTTACTAGACGTTCATTGGGGGCATCATCCATTGTACCTTTTTAGGGTTCCCGTATCCCAGAAATATAACGGATTTTTGGGCCCCCTGTTTGACCATTGATTGTCCTGAAACCTCACATTACCTCTCTGAAGAGAACTTGTCATAGCCGGCTGAACCTCCTTAAAAAAACCCCGCACATCTTTCATGGGGGCTGATCGTGAACTCTCCCCTTTTTCCCGCAATCAGCCCAATTTTTCGAAACTCGATTATGGTGACCAGATATATTCGGTGGCCTCCGCTGTACTCTTTTCAGCCTAAATCCCCTCAATCAACAGGGATTGGTTTATGCCTTTGTGCTTTTTTTTTTTTCCCGGTTGAGAGCCTCTAAAGGGAAAAAAATTCCATCTTGTCCCATCGTTGTGATGCACATTGCCTTCGCTTTTTGTTCGCTCTCATGACCTCCCCATTCTTCCATGTATAGCCTTTCCCCTTGGGAAGTTCCTGCTGTCCGTGTCTGTTCTTTTCCCTGTTGAAAGCCCAACTACCTATGGTGGCTTTCGTCTTTTTCTAGACCACTTCCTTCTCATTCCCATGCCATCACAGTGTACCCCGATGGTTCTAAGTCTCAGACGGCGTCGGATTTCAGCAGTGTTTCGGACAGATCTGTGAGGGCATCTATTACCCTCGGCTACCATATTTACGGCTGAATTTTATGCCATTCTTGTGGACTTATCCGTATTGCATCTATGCATGTGTCACCATTTGTGGTCGTTTCAGACTCCTTAGTGCTTTACAGGCTATCCGTAAAATTGATACACTCACCCCCTAGTTCTTCGTATCCAACTTTGCTTACGCTGTATCTGTAGCAAGCACAAGATATTGTTTTTTGTTGGGTTCCTGGTCATGTTGACGTACAGGTCAATGAACATGCAGACACTGCTGCGCGGTCAGCAGTACATGACCTTCCAATTTCATATAGAGGTGTTCCATTCACAGACTATTTTGCAGTCATTGCTACCCACCTTCGCATCCATTGGCAACAACGCTGGTCTGACCGGCTAAATAACAAACTTCATTCTATTAAACCGAGTATAGGTTTCTGGCCTTCTTCTTGCCATCAATATTGAGGTTGGGAGACTACATTCTCCCGTCTTCGCATCGGCCACACTCGTCTAACTCACGGGTATCTCATGGAGAGGCTCCCTGTCCCTCTCTGTGAGCATTGTCAGATTCCAGTGTCTGTTCGACATATTCTGTTGGACTGTTCACTTTATCAACGAGCACGCAGAATTTACCTCCAACTGCGTCTTCGCTCTGCGGCCCTTTCTTTACCTTCCCTTCTTGCTGATGGACCCTCCTGACTTTCTCGTTGACTTTTTGACAGAAACTGACTTACTACACAAACTCTGAAAATTATACCTCTAGCACCTTCCTCAGTCCCTTCTACCTCGACCTCTTTCTACCCTCTATCCCTGCACTATCCACTATCCTGCTGTACTCCATACCCTACTAATCATCCATCTCCCACTTACAATCCATTCTCTCTGCATCCTGTCTTGCCCTGTTGCGCTGTATAACCCTTGTGGTTTAGCACTTCTTTTGATTATAATAATAATAATTTTGATACAGTTGACCATGATCTGTTACACGTAAAATTATCACACTATGGTATAAGAGGACACTCCCTCAACTACCTAAAATCATACCTTAGCAACAGAAGCTAATATGTGTACACAAATGGGGCTAGCTTTTCCACGCAAACAATTACAGTTGGTGTCCCACAGGGAAGTGTTCTATGCCCACTCGCTGTATGACCCCTGTGGTTTAGCAGTTTTTTTTTATTATAATACTAATAATCTAGGCCCACTTCTCTTTCTCATTTACATAAACAACCTGCCAAATGCATCTCAACTGCTCAAACTCATACTATTTGCAGGTGACACTACATATGTCTTCTCTCACCCAAGCCCAGACATACTGGCCAACACTGTAAATGTTGAATTGCAGAAAATATCTTCCTGGATGATGACTAATAAGCTTACTCTCAATATTGATAAAACCTATTTCATTCAGTTTGGAAACAGAGCTACAAATGTACCACTTAACATAATGATAAACGGGTCCCTTGTCACAAAACTCGCAGAGAGAAAATTCTTAGGAATCCATTTTGACAGTGGCCTCAAATTTCAGACATACAACAAATTTCCAAGAAAGTCTCCAAGACCGTAGGAATATTATCCAAGATACGGTACTATGTTCCACAACCAGCTCTCCTTACCCTGTATGACTCACTCATTTACCCCTACCTCACCTATGGAATCTGAGAATGAGGCTCAACAACAATAACTCATCTCAGATCATTAATAACACAACAAAAGGCTGCAGTCAGAATGATAACAAATTCACCCTCCAGACAACATACTCCACCAATATTCAAAAATCTAAACTTACTCACCATACAAGACATCCACACTTTTTACTGTGCCTATTACATACATAGAACACTAAACTCAAATATTAACCCACCACTCAAACTTCTCCTTACCAACCTTAACAGGACACATGACCATAACACAAGGCACAGATCACTCTTCGATGTTCCCTGTGTCCATCTCACACTATGCAAAAACTCAATGCACATTAAAGGCCCAAAAATTTGGAATTCATTACCTGTGATTACCAAAGAAACCCTGCCTGTACTTCAATTCAAAACTCTGCTCAAAAACCACCTATTCACCCAAAACTAAATAAACATTAATACAATTAATTGTTTTGATTTTTTTATGATCTGATTTATTAAATTGCATTACTACAAATAATAAATTATTATGTTCAACTTATGTTCAAATTTCACTGCTTAAATACTCAATTATACTTATTTTGTAAATTGTCTACTATAATTTTTACCAATTAGTATATTGTTAATTAATTTTAAGAATACCCACAATGCTCTGCATATTAGGGGCTTTTGGCATGTACTCCCCATTTATATCCAGAACTATGTACACCTTTGTATCATGTCGCAATAAAAATTATTATTATTATTATTATTATTATTATTATTATTATTATTATTATTACTACTGCTAGCAGTAACTGTTGGGTGTCTGAATAGGACGACTAAAAACCCTGTCAGCTTATGAATCTGGTCAGAGATTCACATATTTTTCAACGAATCTTTTTGGGTGTTAAGGGTACCTAGAGACTCTCTCAGCTTTTGAATCCAGTCATTGGTTCACTTATATTTTTGGACTGTTTTGGTTTGAAACAGCAATTTTGCGGTGTATTTTCGTATGGTTTTTATGGTTGTATTCTCATATTCTCGGTTTCTTGGTCTCATTTGATAGAATGGAAGATATATTACAGAAAAAGACATAATTCTGATTGGTTGAAGGACTAAAAATAGCTGGAAATTGAGCTCAAATTTGCAGAAATGTTCGATTTTTACCGATGTTCAAGAGTAAACAAAAAGTGTCACATCCAATATACTTCAACTGGTGGGTCTAATATACGTTCCCAAATGTGCTGATATTATTTATAGTTATTACAATATTACATAGCAGTAAATCTTCTATATTTTGTGAGTGAATAAAAAATAAAAATGGAATTCATGTGTAAAGCCTGGAAACATAACTAATGATCAAAAGAAATGTTATTTATTCTGGACCCTATTTTGAAATTGACGTAAATTGAAATTTGTGTGAAATTGGCCAAATTACCAATTTCTAATCACTTTATTGGGTAGTTGAAATAGTTGATTGGGTGATTTCTTGGTCTCAAGCGATAAAATGGTACATACTAATGAAATACCTAAGAATTTAGTCTCCTGGAACAATGTAATAGGACTCAAAGTGGGCAAAATCGCCGATGCGTAAATATTGCTGACAGCAAAATTTGCGAAAGCTTAATTTTGTGAATTTTGATCAAATTGCGTACTTATTTTTATTACCTTCAGAAAAAGATTCTCTACCATTTCATAAGAAAAATACCAACAATTTTTTTTAAATTCTTGACACTACAAATTGGGGGTCTTGACCCTCAAGGTGTTAAGAAGCTTCCTTTCTAAATGCTCATCTTTAAGGAGCCTTTCCTGTAGCTCCTCTTTAAGGAGCCTTTCCTGTAGCTCCTCTTTAAGGAGCCTTTCCTGTAGCTCCTCTTTAAGGAGCCTTTCCTGTAGCTCCTCTTTAATGGGAAGCCTTCCTGTAGCTCCTCTTTGAGGAG
Organism: Cherax destructor; assembly: GCA_009830355.1. Lineage (NCBI taxonomy): Eukaryota > Metazoa > Arthropoda > Malacostraca > Decapoda > Parastacidae > Cherax > Cherax destructor. The sequence continues at coordinate 10,645 of WNWK01033223.1, read as the reverse complement.
CTTTCTGTAGTTGGGATTTCTTAGCTCCTCTTAAGGTACTACTAATGAAATCCTCTAAGGAGTTTAGTCTCTAGGAACTATTGTAATACTCTAAGTGGCAAATCCCGAGCTACTATTTAAGCAAAATTTCTGAGCTCTCTTTAGGACTTTTTGTATCACTTGGAGCTTATTTTTATTACCTTCTAAAGAGATTCTTACCTTTATAAGGAATTTCCAACTCCTTTTAAACTTTCTTGACTCTCTAAGGAGTTCTTGACCCTCTAAGGAGCTTCAGAAGTCTTCCCTTTCTAGATGCTCATCTTTAAGGAGCCTTTCCTGTAGCTCCTCTTTAAGGAGCCTTTCCTGTAGCTCCTCTTTAAAGCTTTTCCTGACTTTAAGCTTCCTTTTTAAGGACCTTTTCTTCCAACTTTTTAATGGGAAAACTTGATAAGTGGGACTGTAGGGAATGTGTTAGCTGCCTGTAAAGGGTATAAAATGAATCTTGAGAAGGAACATTAGAAACTATTGTAATAGAATCCCACTTTACAAGTTTAGCTCTAACACAGTGAAAGCCACGGAGGACTTGTAACGAGAGACAAGTAAACATTCAGGACATCATATTATGGAGATTTTTCAGTCCTGTGTCTTTGCTGACTCCAAATATTATTTGAAGTAAATAAGACTCCTGGACCAAGAATTGGATGACTTGAAGGTCTTTGCTGTGACGAAATACGCCTAATTTGTTTTTGTTTGTTTTTATTCACAGGTTGTTTGTTATGATGGGAGATACACGCTTATTCCTTGTAGCTAGTTTACCAGCTTTGTCTGCAACCTTGTTTCCTTGGATACTAACATGGCTTGGTATCCACTTCAGTTTTGTTTTTTCTTCATGGTGTAGTTAGAGTCTGTGAGGTGCTTATGATAGAGGTAATTAATTATACAATGTTATGAGGTCGAGTATGTGTTGGTGAATAGAGAGTAGCAAAGGAGTCAGTGCGAAGAATGTATTGCCGATGCAGTTGTAAAGCATGAGTTACTGCTCACTGGATTACCACTAACTCTGCTTGCATCAGTCAACAGAGGCTAGAGTCTCAATTCATTGTTGTGTTAATTGTGATGGACTCCAGCTATTGTAAGTTTATTTTCTATCCCGACTGAATCATCAGTAGTCTGCACTGTATCTTCTGACATCAGGTGTATTGACACAATTCTTCCTACACTTGAAAATTACATTGATTAGCCAATATCTTCCATGGACACTTTACTGTTTCCCAGTCTGTAATTTTCCATTACATTTTAGCATTGCTCTCTGTTTCTCACATTTACTTTTTTCATGTCAGAAATAGAGATACAATTATTATAACCTGACATGTCTTATATCCTAGTCCATAAAATAATTATATTTGCAACTTTATTTATATAAAATAATTTCAATATTTAAATTTTTGGTAATTCGTAATGACTTGAGCTTCAGATATTTTGGGTGATGCTTGTTTAGTGAAATAATAAAAAAAAATGGGTCAGCAATAGGGAAAATACATATTTTAGATTAATATTACACAGTACAAGTTCAGTTATTTGCATAAAAGACAATGTAGGTAACAAGGCTGTATATAAATTTATTGAGCTGATATTCTTTATAATGAACTGCTGCATTCTTATTAATAACAATGTAATGTCATAATAGCTGGTGAATAATCTGGCGATGAAGCTGACTCTTCACTTGCAAGACGAGACCGGTGTCTTGAAGGGCGCCACTATCAAGCATGCCGGCAGCGCTTACGAGAACCTCGCCACTGATGAAGAAGCTGACTTTGACTTGATCTTAGAGCTCGGGCAGCCCTTCGTTAGTGAAAACTTTAGGGTATGTTGTATTAACTATGGTAGTGAGCATACTTTTACATGCACTTTCATGTTATTGCATAAACGAGTCACATATGTCATGTTTCAGATGCCAATTGAATTTACATAATTATGTTGGAGACTTGCAACATACGGTAAGAACTCAGAGCACTACACCACCATGAAGGAGAGGCCTCAGGGTTCTTGAAATCCTAGAAAAAGTGTCAATAGGGACATTCAGTGATTTGAATCTGATGATTTGACTCAGTGATAGAATGTATTTTTCACAGAACAGCAATCCCCGGGTGAAGGGAGAGGCAAGGGTAAATCTCCTGACACCTGCTGTGCATAGGCTATTTTCCCTTTGGAGTTAATAATTAGAAGAAAGTCTTTCTTCTTCTTGGCAAGACTGGCAATTATGATTTAAATTTCACTTTACCCTGACCATGTAGTAACATGGAACATATAGAACGTTAAGTGTAATTATTATTTATTACACACATAGGATTACTATAAATGATAAATGGAAATGAATGCAACATGGTATCAAAAAGAATCTCTGACAAAAATTAAAAAGGCTCAATAGTAGAATGAAACTTATGATGATGTTTTGGTCCGTCTTGGACCATTAACTGATCACATAGTAGCACGAAGGTAAGGGAGCTAGTATATATTTGAGAGGAGGTAATAGCAAAATGGTAGAAGCAGTGGTAGTAGTAGTAGTTGTAAGTAGTGAAATAGTGGCAGAGGTGGCAATAAGAAGTGAATAATGGTAGTGACATAAGAGTCAGAGAGTGGAGTGTTAGCAAAGCTATATTAGTAGCGGAGGAAGTCTAAGGACAAGAGAGAGGAAAAACAACTACAAGAGAGCTAATGGCCCACAAGGGTGGGATCAAAAACACATATTGGAAAAACTTGTGGAAAATATTGGTATTTTCTGAAAGTTGTAATTGATAAACTTTCCAATATGAATAGATATCATTAATGTGCTGTTAGTGGTTCCACGTTTATGTGGACATGAGATTAGAACCATCCAACCACCGCGTGGGTACGCGGAAGGGGGGGTTTGAGGGGAGGCGGCGGCCAAGGCAGAGGGCGGGTAGTCTCGTGTGGAGAAGCCTAGACTCAAGATATCGGGGAATGCCTTCGGGTATGGGGCGATGGCGTCAGCCAGACCGGACTTAATGGCTTCACTTCGTAACATGGAGTGATATCAAAGTGTGCGACGTGTAATTCGTGGGACATTCGGTCCGGAAAGTCCGATATTCGGGCGACAATTTGGTGAAATAATGTGTGGCCCCGGCTTAATGGGGTATCGAGATTTACGCCTAATTCGGGCTCTAGTGATGCGACGACACGACAAGATACGGTCGTAAACCCTGATTCTGGGTGGTTTTCATAATAGAAGAGACTGGAATATACTTAATGAATATGGTGAGACGTTGAGTCTAGTGAAGCAGATTTATAAATAATTGGAAGTGAAGGTACCGTATGGCGGCACGGACAGGGACGCCATCCCAGGACCGCCATGTTGGATATGGAAGGGATGATCAACTTCATCTTCACTCATCGACTCTGAATTTCGGTATAGAGACAGTGAATGTGTATAAACTGGTGGGGCGTTAAGCTATAGTGTATATAGTGATTAAATTCATACGGATAAACTGTAATAAAGGGAAGTAGCGAGAGGATATGAATCGCTACTCCCGATCAACCGCATGTTAAATAAACGCCCTGTCCCGTGGGCGTAAGAGAGATCAAGGAAATTAATCTTCTTTGACTCAGTGGGACAACCCATACTATCATCTTGACGGAAGAACTATATCTACCGAGCAAGATCACGAGATCTATCAAAGCACATCAACAAGAATGCGACTTCCCCACCGTAAGTATGTATATTGTCTTAGTTACCATCTGGCCAGTAGGTATGTTGAGATAATGTGTGTCTGCGGTGGGAATGATAAGGATCTCCAGTGAACACCCAGGAAGCAGATAAAGGGTGAGTAGATGTTAATTAATTGTGCTCTCTCCTCCTCCTCAATCAGTCTTCTATCCTATATCTAAAACCATACAGTCCACTTAAAATTAATCATACCATAATTATTATTATTATCTATTCAGATTTATTTACACTGGTCTAGAGTGTAAGTGTGTTCAGAGGGTGTGAAATTATCGAAGGGAGTCATTTCAGTGACCAGGGTGACTCAAGTTTTCTCACATACCTCAAGGGAGTGACTGCGGTAAAATTATACTAGTCGGTCATCTCCCCGGGAGATTGTTTGTTGCAAGTGGCGGTAACCCAGATAAACAATCTCTCTTAATTCCCACAGCGCCCGTTGGTCCGTCCTGAACTGGATGTGATTAGTGATAAAGATAAGATAAGATAAGATTTCTTCGGATTTTTAACCCCGGAGGGTTACCACCCAGGATAACCCAAGAAAATCAATGCGTCATCGAGGACTGTCTGTCTTATTTCCATTGGGGTCCTTAATCTTGTCCCCCAGGATGCGACCCACACCAGTCGACTAACAACCCAGGTACCTATTTGCTGCTAGGTGAACATGACAACAGGTGTAAGGAAACACGTCGAAATGTTTCCACCCGCCGGGAATCGAACCGGGCCCTCCGTGTGTGAAGCGAGAGCTCTAGCCACCAGAATTAATTATTTAATAAATAAGTGACTGATTGTAGAAAGTGAGTATAGAGTACACAGAGTTAATTAATTGTGTGGTTGACAGTAATTAGTCCAATTAATTGCTAGCACAAGCGTGGCTACGATTGTGCAAGAGTAAGGTGTGAGAATCACCTTTGTAAAGGATTTATTTAATTTGTGCCATCAGTGGCTATCAATTCTATAACCATGACTGATACTAATCGACCTGCTGGGAGTGGCAAAACCATGGATATTAAAGCCAAGAAAGCGTCATTACAAGCTCGCAAGGGGCATGTGACAAAGGCGCACAATACGTGTTTGGATTTAGTGAACGAGACGTCGACGAGTGCTATTGACTTAAAAACGAATTTAGAGTTACTAGAACGTAGGTACGATTCGTACGAGCAGTGGTTCAAAGTTTATGAAAGTGAGTTGCTGGAGGATTGTGCAAGCGATGAGGAGTGAGAAGCACTGTTACAACAATATTGTGACTTGGAAGAAGTCATTTTTTCTTGCAAAGTTAAGGTACTGGATAGGTTAAAGAGTATGAGTGACGTGGTGGGCCAGCCTCACGCAATCGAATCGAATAAGTTCAGGTAAGATCCCCATGGGATGAGCGGGGAAGACGGTACAGACGAAGAATAGCGCTGGAGAGGAGTCTTCTTAGTCGTAGAAATAGAGCCAGGGCTTAACCCAGCAGCTAAGGCGATCGTGGGACAGACTTGAGAACAGGAATAGCAGGCTCTCCTGTTGGTGAGACTTCTGTGGGGTGAGCGGGGAGGACGGGACAGCCGAAGGAGAGGAGTGTAGAAGTTGAGCCAGGGCTTAACCCAGCAGCTAAGGCGAAAGTGGGTCAGAGGGGCGAAGAGCTCAAGGTACCTGAGTGATTTGTGATAGTGGAGTCGTCGTCTGCATTCTTGATGTAGTTGAATGTTGATGTGGGATCAATTTTATATACGTTCGTTTGTAGTTAATATGAGAGTCTTTTACTATTTGTTCTAAGATTTCGATGAGTTCAGAAACAGATGCGTAGGGGTAACCTTTGTTGGTGAACTTAACGTCCCCCTGACGTATATAACAACTCAAGGTGGCTGGATTTACATCAATGGTAAAGTTCCTGTTGTGTGCATAGTAGACGATGTTTTTCCATTTGAGGGTGCGGCTGGTTGTGTCTTGTACTAAATCGTAGTGTGAAGCAAATGTTGGTGTAGGCGGTGATGTTGTGGTCGTCTTATCAGGAGTGGATAGTGTGGATGTGGAGGTCTCTGAATGGACGGCGGCTGCTGAGTTTGCAGTAGGCAGGGAGGTCCCTGATTTGTTGGTTCTGTAGTCTTGTGGAGATATCAGAGGCATTTCATTGGTTGTGAATGGAGTGACGTCACTGGAAGTAAGTGGTGTTGGTTGTGATGGTGGTGGAGCAGCGTCGTGAGATTGATTTGCAGGTGGAGAAACGATGACAAGTTGTTGGTTATTGTTGAGTATCAGTGAAGATGGTGGAGATGTTGGGAATTTGAACTCTGGCATGTTATTTAACTTGAGGAGTTCATTTATGTTTGAGTTGAAGGTTCCAGGAACAGTAGCGTTGTGCATATGAGCATATATCATACAGTAGTATATGGTGGTTGGGTCACAATTAGGTGCGATGGTGGCAGTGGAGGGTTGATTCGAAGCTTGGAGAATTTTTGTTGTGGTAGCTTGTAGTTTCGTAATAGCAGCATAGGTGGGTGATTTTGAAGATGACTTTTTCTGTGCTACTTCTTGGGTCTTCTTCATAATGTCTTTTCTATTTGGACATTTAGCGGCTAGAGTGTGATGATCGGTGCTTTTACAGTTGAGACAAGTTGGTGTTGGAGGTTCAGAGACGGGGCATGACCAAAAATCATGTCCTTCATTACCACATGTTGTGCAAAACTTCCTGTCCTTCACTGGACAGTCTCTGGTGTTGTGTGCATAAGAGTAACAATTCCAACAGTGAGGAATGTAATGGTATCTCTCAGCTTCGATGTGTGGGGCTGATGATAAAAAGACCATCGAAAGGAGCCTATGTAGAATATTTTCTGATGGAAATGCTCTCGACTTTGGCCCATGAGTTTTGATTTTCAATGGACGTCTTGAGTTCGTCTATAGGTTGAACTGTAAGAAGCTTATCAAGTTTCTTAAGGAAGACTGACCTCCTTGCCCTGAGAGCTGGAGATGACATGACAGTAAATCCTCGACTTGCTAGAGTGGTGGTGGCTGTTGTAGTGAGTAGCTTTTCTGTTTCTCCATCGTCGCTGCACACTACAATAAATACTTCCTTCAGGGTCAGTATGGTGTTGAACTTCACTTGTAACACACTTCTAACGCCAATTGCTAGAGCAAGTTTTGAAGAATCGTTCACAGTGCCATTGTTTGGTTTGATCTTGACTCAATTTCCATAGCTCATCGTCATGTCTAATTTAGGATGGTGATGACTGTATAAAACTCCCCTCCCCAACGGGGATCGCAGGGAGACTGAATGCCAAGAATCAGGGAGATGCCTCCATTCTCATTCGAGCTTTCCCCAATGTAAACGACTCTTATGCAGAAGCTGTTAATCTGTTAGAGAGTACTTATGGTAATGCAGATCAGTGTAGAATGGTTCTGATAGCTGCACTAGTTAATTTGAAAATGCCCGAGCACAACTATAAAGGGTTGCAACAATTTTGGATCAAACTAGAAAGCACTCTCAAGATCATGGGTAATAAACATCGTCTGGAGAACTCAGAGTGGTATGATACAACATAAATTGCGCTATAAGACGATAGAGTGGTTATCGAACAAGTACCACAAGGGTTACTTCGAGTTGGAGGAGATAAGGACGGGTTTGCAAGAATTAATTGTTCAATTGCAAACTAGCCAACCCACTACCTTCAAGAATGCAAGTCATAATGATGGTGAGTCATCAGTTAAGTTCCCCAAGGGGAAAAATTACCCCAATGGTAATAGTTACAACCCATCCAATAAAAGGGGTTATGTTGGCACCTATCAAGTGACAGGGACCAGTAGTAATGGTTCGTCCCAACAAGACAGGAAGAATAAACACCCCCAATAAGGGTAACCTCGGGGGTAAACTGTCGAGCCAAGAGAAGAGAGATTGTCTCTTCTGTAATGGAACCCATCTCTCTAAACTTTGCATTACTTATAATTCGTGGGATGCGAAAGTGAAGAGATTGGACGAACTTGACCGGTGCATTCGAAGTCTGGGTAATCATAATGTAAGGGATTGCCAGGCCAGACTGAATAATTGTTACCAATGCAATAAAGGCAGACACCACATAGTGATGTGCAAGAGCGGGTGTACTCCTAGTAATGGCAAGGATAATCACCCCGACACCACAGTGGCGCACGTAAAACTTGCAGCTAACGTTCGTAATGGTTTAGCTGACGTTGCCTTACCTGTGTTGGATATGACAATTAAGGATAAAAGGCATAAAGCCAAGAGAGTGACAACGTTATTAGATCAGGGGTCTCAACGTACTTTCATCAAGCGCAGTTGCCTCATGGGGATGGAAGTACGAAGGGGATATCCTACAACCTTGAAATTATCGAGCTTCCTCTCGGATAAAAAAGCCCAGTCATATGACAGCGTCTATATAAACGTCGGTCTGGGCAGAGAGAAGACCCAAGTTAATGCGGTAGTCGTGGATAGACTACCAGAGAAGATCTCTACCGTGGGTCTTAATGCCTCCATGCAGAGACTCTCCCAGAATAAGGTGAACCTGGCACCCTCAGTGGTCAATAATGACTCTGTGGGACTAATAGGAGTATTAGTAGGCAGCGACTATTATGCAGCTTTCGTGAAGGGTATGACGAAGAGGTGTGGAGTCACTCTTCTCAACACGGGTGCAGGCCATGTCATTTATGGTCGGCTTCCTCGCAGTAATGAATGACTGGAGGAAGCCATAAATGCAGTCACTGTGTGTCTTACACACAAAACATCCCCCCCCCCCAAAGTACATATTCTTCTATAGAGGATGCTGTTGAGCCAGTACATAAGTTGTGGGAACTGGACAGTATCGGGATTAATGTACATGAGGAAAGTCCAGATAACTCCTTCACTCAGGAACAATACCTGAAGGATGTTAAATTCGAGACTGGACAATACTGGGTGCGACTCCCATGGAAGCTAAACCATCCGGAACTACCCACTAATTACCGGATGGCGTATGGTCAATTAAAGGCCCAGCTCCACGAATTGAGTAAGACACCAGAATTGTTGACTGCTTATAATGAAATAATTAATGAACAGTTAAATAATCAATTCATAGAGGAGGTACCCCCTGAGCAAACCAAGATTCATGGCCACTACTTACCTCATCATGGAGTGAAGAAGGATTCGAAAACCCCTCCTTTGAGGATTGTGTTTAATTGTAGTGCCAGGGGTAATAAAAATGTACCTAGTTTGAATGATTGTTTGATGACAGGTCCGTCGCTGACGGAGAAATTGGGAGACGTGTTATTGAATTTCAGAGTTAATGATTATGCCTTTATGGCAGACATAAGTAAAGCCTTCCTGAGAGTGGGTTTGCAAGAAACGGATCGGGATTACACAAGATTCCTGTGGCCAGAGGATCCTAGCAATCCACTTAGTCTGCTGAAAACCTTCCGATTCAGAAGTGTTTTGTTTGGCGCTACTTCTAGTCCGTTCCTACTTCAGGCGACGATAAATGCGCATCTTAAACGTACAGGTGGTCCACTGAGTGAAATAATGAGTAAACAATTCTATGTGGACAATTTCCTGGGTGTGACATCAACCGAAGAGGAATTAATGAGGATATATGAAGGGGCAAATGGCATAATGCAAGGTGCAAATATGCCTCTCAGGGAGTGGAACAGTAATTTGTCCAGGTTAAAGGACCGAATAAATAAAGACAATCCCGGAGATGGAGTCTCGGGGTGTAGCAATGTACTGGGACTGACTTGGGATACGGAGAGAGATTTGTTATCGTTAAAGCCTAATAATTATAGTATGCCCAAGAAATTAACGAAGAGAGTCCTACTTGCTGAAGTTTCAAAATGCTTCAATCCACTAGGCTTAGTGGTGCCTCTTACAATCCGAGGGAAATTATTGGTACAAGAGGCATGGAAGCAGAAGTGTGCTTGGGATGAAATCCTACCTGAGGAATTCGTTAGCAGGTGGGAAGAATTAATTGGTGATTATGAGAAAATCCTAATGTTGGAGTTCCCACGGTGTGTAACACTCCCTGGAGTGAAGAATATACTCCACATTTTTTGCGATGCTTCTAAATTAGTGTATGGAACAGTTGCTTATCTTCAATGTGATAAAGACATTTCTCTTGTCATGTCTAAAGCTAAAGTGGCTCCAATTAAATTACGTACCTTACCTCAGTTGGAAGTAACAGCCATTTATGTGGGTGTCAAATTAGCTGATTATATACGGAGTAAATTGCCGGAGATAAATATTAGCGACACCATAATTTGGTCTGATAATGAGGTATCTTTGCAGTGGATCCGTAACGGAAACAGCAAGATTGTCTTTGTGCAAAATAGAGTCGCAGAAATTAGCCAGATGCAAGAGAAATATGATAGTTTGGGCCAACATAAGTTAACTTTTAATCATATTCCCGGGGCGGAGAACCCAGCTGATCTCTTGTCTCGTGGGTTGACTTATGTAAAATTTGTGAAGACTTTATCATGGTTTAAAGGGCCCAGTTGGCTGGTGGATAAAATTAATTGGCCTGTTCAAAAGGCGCATATTGCTCCGGTGGAAATTACTGTGAACACGGCTCCAGTCATCGGTCCCTCCTTAGCCATTGATATTAATAGATACTCATCTTTACCAAAATTGATTAATGTCACGAAGTTGGTGTTTAACTTCATAAACAAGATAAATATCCCGTATGATTTTCCTCATCCCCTGAAATACTGGGTACAGAGAGTACAAGGAGAAATCTATGGAGAGGAGATTAAATTACTAAGGGATAGAAAAATTGTGAAAGGTTCAATAATAGAGAAATTGGGGCTATACTTGGAGGATGACATAATCAGGTGCAGAGGTAGATTGCAAAATGCTGAATTGTGAATATGCTAAACACCCTACATGACCAGGACCCACAAGTAACAGAATTCACAAACACTATGAGCAACTGCTTGTTACTACCAACAATATCAAAACCTACAAGAATCTCC
>WNWK01033222.1:0-21313 GCA_009830355.1 Cherax destructor | reverse complement strand
AAAACCTGGGTAGCCACAGCCACTCCAGAGAGAGGTAATTTTTAGTGCCAGGAAGGAAAAAAAGCTGGCAGGAAATGACAGAAATCGTACACCAACTCCGATCATTTCTGGAGTGGAATCACAGTCAATGGCCTTCACTCCAAAACAACAGATATTAGTGCCAGGAAGAAAAGGCCCTTCCCCCCATACCACCAATTCGACGACAATCAACTTTGCAAATATAGAGGGTCTAAAGCCAGCAACAAACAACAAAATACCTTTCATCCGTGGACTGCTTACAGAGTCAAATGCAATGTTCGCAGCTTTCGCAGAGACCCATATAAAAAATCACCTTGACAATGAAATATGGATCCCGGGTTATAACCTATGCAGATGCGACAGAGTGAACAGGGGAAGGGGAGGGTGGCCTGTACGTCACAGAGTCGCTGGTATAGTCAGAACAACTAAACGCCTTAAATGATGTAGTTGAAGTTTTGGCAGTAAAGATCGAGAACCGAAATTTGGTCATAGTAGTTATATACAAGCCTGCGGATGCAACTTCCCAGCAATTCCAGGAACATAACATAAGAACATAAGAAAGGAGGAACACTGCAGCAGGCCTGTTGGCCCATACTAGGCAGGTCCTTCACAATCTGTCCCACTAACAGAATATTTGCTCAACCCAATTTTCAATGCTACCCAAGAAATAATCTTTGATAATTCTATTTACTCATGCGCGAGTCCCACTCAAATCCAACCCCTCTCACTCATGAATTTATCCAACCTAAATTTGAAACTACCCAAGGTCCTAGCTTCAATAACCCTACTAGGCAGACTGTTCCACTCATCAACTATCCTATTTCCAAACAAATACTTTCCTATATCCTTACTAAATCTAAAATTATCTAACTTGAATCCATTATTGCAGGTTCTCTCTTGGAGAGATATCCTCAAGACCTTATTTATATCCCCTTTATTAATACCCATTTTCCACTTGTATACCTCGATCATGTCTCCCCTCATTCTACGTCTTACAAGTGAATGTAATTTAAGGGTCTTCAATCTTTCTTCGTAAGGAAGATTTCTAATGCTATGTATTAATTTAGTCATTCTACGCTGAATGTTTTCTAACGAATTTATGTCCATTCTGTAATATGGAGACCAGAACTGAGGTGCGTAATCTAGGTGAGGCCTTACTAATGATGTATAAAGCTGTAATATAACCTCTGGACTTCTGTTGCTAACACTTCTTGATATAAATCCCAGTAATCTATTTGCCTTATTACGTACGCTTAGGCATTGCTGTCTTGGTTTAGGGTTGCTGCTTACTATCACCCCCAAGTCCTTCTCGCAATCTGTGTGGCTAAGTTCTAAATTATTTAACTTATAAGTGCTTGGGTTATGGACACTCCCGATCTTCAGAACCTTGCATTTATCTACATTGAACTGCATCTGCCACTTTTCTGACCATCAATTAAGTTTGTCTAAATCTTCCTGTAGTTCTATGACATCTATGTTTGAATCAATTATCCTACCTATCTTCGTGTCGTCGGCGAATTTGTTCATATCACTAGTAATTCCCTCGTCAAGGTCATTGATATATATTATAAATAACAACGGGCCTAAGACTGATCCATGTGGAACACCACTTGTTACAAGTCCCCATTCGGATTTAACCCCATTTATGCACACTCTCTGCTTCCTATTGGTGAGCCATGACTCGATCCATGACAGCACTTTTTCTCCAATGCCATGAGCTGCCACTTTCTTTAACAGTCTCTGGTACGGTACTCTATCAAAAGCCTTACTAAAGTCTAAATAAACAATATCGAATTCTTTATCGTGATCAACAGCCTCAAAAGCTTTTCTGAAGAAGGTTAATAAATTAAATAGGCAGGAACGGCCCCTCGTGAATCCATGCTGAGTATCATTAATCAAATTATAGTTATCTAGATGACTTCTAATAATATCAACTATAATTGACTCTAGTAATTTGCCTACAATTGAGGTCAGGCTTATTGGGCGGTTATTTGACGGTTGTGACTTGCCCCCTGCTTTAAAAATAGGAAATACATTAGCCATCTTCCACATATCAGACACTACACCTGTTTGAAGAGATAAATTAAAAATGTTAGATAATGGTTCACAGAGTTCCATTTTGCATTCCTTAAGAACCCTTGCAAAAAGCTCATCAGGACCCGGCGATTTATTTTGTTTCAGTCGGTCTAGTTGTTCCATAACCATTTCGCTAGTGACTGTGATATTACATAATTTATCTTCTTCAGGGACACTGTAAAAATTAATTACTGGGATATTATTAATGTCTTCCTGTGTGAAAACCGAGAGAAAATAATTATTAAAAATAGAGCACATATCATTCTCCTTGTCAGTAAGATGCCCAGAGTTATTTTTAAGGGGACCTATCTTATCTCTAACTTTTGTTCTATAAACCTGGAAAAAACTTTTTGGGTTAGTTTTTGAATTCCTAGCAACTTTAATTTCATAGTCCCATTTAGCTTTTCTTATACCCTTTTTAACGTTCCTCTTAATGTCAGTATACTGATTCATAAGATGACCCTCACCTCTTTTATGCGCCTATAAATTCCTTTCTTCTGCCCTAAAAGATATTTGAGCCTATTATTCATCCATTTTGGGTCATTTCTACTTGATCTAATTTCTTTATATGGGATAAATGTTCTTTGGGCAGCCTGTATAGTGTTAAGAAAGCTGTCATATAGATAGCTCTCTTCGTTACCCCAGTCCACAGTTGAAAAGTGTTCTCTAAGTCCATTATAATTTACTTGTGGTCGCTTTTGCCGAGATCCTCTGTAATTTCTAAATTATTACCAAGGGTTTCCTTGTTTGCCAGAACCAAGTCAAGTAGGTTATTTCCCCTTGTAGGTTCTGTCACAAACTGCTTCAAAAAACAATCCTGAACTACTTCTAAAAAGTCGTTAGATTCTAAATTCCCAGTCAAGAAATTCCAATCAATCTGACTAAATTTAAAGTGCCTTGTGGACTTAACAATTTTCTCCCAAAGTAGTCTCCCTTGTTCCCTATCTAAGTTTGGAGGACGGTAAATCACGCCTAAAATCAATTTTTTACACCCCTCTGAAAATTCTATCCAGACAGACTCTGTATGTGTTATTTCAGACTTTATACCCGTTTTTATGCAACAATTTAAATGATCACGGACATAGAGTGCCACCCCACCCCCACTTCCCGATACTTCTGTCTACTTGGAATAATTTAAAACCCTGAATGTGACATTCGGCAGACATCTCCCGATTTTTCATATTAAACCATGTCTCAGATTTTGCAAAAACATCAATATTACCCGTACTTGCAACTAATCTCAACTCGTCCATCTTATTCCTGGCACATTTAAAGACCCTCCTTTCGCTTTACCCTTCCTGCTCATTTCTGTTTTTCCACTATACCTATTACTGTCCTTGTCACCTAGTGCCACAGGCTTTCCAATATCCACCATATTCTGCCTATTACTAGTTCTCCTAGAATTTATAACATTACTACACTGGGACTTCACTGTTTTCCCCCATAACCCATAATACTAACTTTTTTTCTAGTTTAAAGCCCTAACAGCTCCCTCCACTGCAGTTGTCAGTGCCCCCACCCCAGACCTAGATAAGTGAACCCCATCCCTGGCATACATGTCATTTCTGCCATAGAAGAGGTCCCAGTTGTCAATGAATGTTACTGCATTTTCCTTACAGTATTTGTCCAGCCAGCAATTGACACCAGTTGCCCTGGACAACCATTCATTTCCAACTCCTCTCCTTGGTAAAATACCACATATGACAGGGTTCCCACCCTTCTTCCTAATTCTGTCTATTGCTGACCTATAGCTGCTAATCAGCTCTTCACTCCTACGCCTGCCAATATCGTTGCCTCCAGCACTGAGACAGATAATAGATTGCTCCCATTACCTCTCATGATGTCCAGACGGCTAACAATATCCTTCATCCCAGCCCCAGGATAACATACCCTCTGCCTCCTATTCCTATCCTTAAGACAAAATGCCCTATCCATAAACCTAATCTGACTATCCCCAACTAAAACAATGTTCTTAACTCGACTGGCGGTGTGCATGACGTTCTCGACGGTCTTTGTATAGATGGTCTTCGCTGGGATGTCTTCACATTTGTCTGATAACAAGGAAAGAGAGTTCTTGGTTTTCATAGCAGTCTCCTGGACCTTCTTCAACTTCAGCTTCGTCCCTTCGGATCCGACTAGCATCCATTCGTTGGTCTGATCATCGGCGACATTGTTCCGGGGATAATCCTTGCATATACCCTTCAATCGTTGAATTTCTCTTCTAGCTTCCGTTAATTCCGCCTTCAGTTGGAGATATAGCTGCTCGTAGTCGAGGGAAGCCATCATCCAATCTCAGGTAGCTAAGAACGGAGTGCACAGTAGAAAAGTCTTCACAGAGCAAAGATGGTTCAGTCCACAGAGAGTACACTAGACACGTCCTCACTGAGCTAAGTACAGGTAACCACTGAGCTAAGTACAGGTCACTACTAAGTACAGGTCACCAGCTTTTGAAAATTGATCACTGTCTGGAAAATCTTCCAGCTTCTGCCCCCAACATCTTGCTCCTGGGGGATTTCAACCTTGCTTTTTTCAATGTTCACATTTAATTTCTTTCCTTTACATAGCCTTCCAAATTCGTCCACCAACCTCTGCAACTTCTCTTCTGAATTTCCCAAAAGCACAGTGTCATCAACAGAAGGCAACTGTGACAACTCCCACTTAGTGATAGATTATTTTTCAATCCCACACGTCTTCCCAAGACCCCAGCATTCACTTGTCTTACAACCCCATCTATAATTAAATTAAATAACCATGGACATAAGACGCATCCCTGTCTGAGGCCTACTTTTACTGGAAAATAATGTCTCCTACGTACCCTAACCTGAGCCGCACTATCCTTGTAAAATCTCTTAACTGCTTTCAGTAACCTACCATTTATTTCATACACTTACAACATATCCCACATTGTTTTTCTATTCACCATTTCATATACCTTTTCCAAATCCTTAAATCAAACAAAGACTTCCTTATCCTTATCAAAATAAGGTTATGCTACACTGTAAACACTTGGTCTACACACACCCTACTCTTCCTAAAGCCTCCTTGTTCATCTGTGATCCTGCTCCCCGTCTTACTCTTAATTCTTTCAAAAATAACTTTACCATACACCTTACAAGGTATACTCAACAGACTTATTCCCTGAAAATTCTTACACTCTTTTATGTTTCCTTATTATTAATGTCATTATTATTAATACTGTTATTACTATTACATTATTTAAATTATTTTATTAATTATAATAATATAATAATATAATTATTATTTCTATAATACAGTATATACTGCATATTCAAAGAAACTTACAAATCTGATCCAAGAACTCAGCAGCTTTAGCAAAGCGACACCGGATGCTGGAGGTGAGAGCGCTGCGGAAGCCTTTCCACTGCGGGTCAGAGAGTGTGACTACCAGAGTCTCGCGGCGGGGCTGTAAGGGCCGTAGAGGAGGAGTTACCTCGTCGGCCTCACCTTCCTCGCCGTTGTTCTCTGCTACTCGCAGACGCCACTTGGGCACCTTGGGCGGCTGAGGCTCATCCCACGTTCCACGATACAGCTGTACACAGTCGTCCAGCTGTGGAAAACCAGGAAATGTGGGATATGAGATGCAACAAATATTTTTATTAAAATCACGAGGAAGAACTAAACCCATATGAGTACTACAGCTTTTAGGACAGAGTTGGTGAACCAATGATATTATGCTCAAAAAGGGAAGTGAGAACATTTCACAGAGCATTCAGTGCTTGACCAAGTGTTGTTTATCTCACCAATATATTATATTAAACTGCATTATAATATGTATTATATATTATATTATATTACACATATGTATTGCAGAAATAGCGAATGATCGATCAAGTGTGATTATTAACCCCAGAGGGGAAGAGGGAGAATGGCAGTGTTCGAGGTGCCTTTCGTGTTACAAAGCAACACTTCTTCAGGAGCACTGTAGTAAGGAAATTGAAGAATTTAAGTGCAAGACTTCCCAGGAAGCTTGGAAAGGAGGAAACCAAACGTTTGAGGAAGAATTTTTAAGAACCGCAGAAACAGCTTTGAAACATGATGGTTAACGGAAGATTATACCATTAATAATCAATGGAAAATCAAAGTAGGGCTGCCTAATGTGTGTGTGTGATAAGATAAGATAAGATTTTCTTCGTATAATTAACCCCGGAGGGTTAGCCACCCAGGATAACCCAAGAAAGTCAGTGCGTCATCGAGGACTGTCTGTCTTATTTCCATTGTGGTCCTTAATCTTGTCCCCCAGGATGCGACCCACACCAGTCGACTAACACCCAGGTACCTATTTTCTGCTAGGTGAACATGACAACAGGTGTAAGGAAACACGTCGAAATGTTTCCACCTGCCGGGAATCGAACCCGGGCCCTCCTTGTGTGAAGCGAGAACTCTAGCCACCAGACCACCGGGCCACTGCTAGTTTCAACTGAGAGTAATCTTTCTTCAAAGGAGCAATGACCCATTTTCTTCACGTTAATACAAACCCTCCAAACCAAACTGGAAAGTCTTGGAATGTTCCATTATGCGTAGAATTACTTAAATTCTTAAATATGACACAAATGACTTGAAACTGTTTATATCAGAAATGATTCATATCTTGAATGCCTTTGATTATTAAATGATTAAAAAAAAATTGAAATTTGTAGGAGTCATTACTTCCTGTGCTCCAGTAAGAAAGTAAACACTCACTTGTGCGTGCACGCACACACACACACACACACACTCTCACACACACACACACACACACACACACACACACACACACACACACACACACACACACACACTCTCAGGAGAAAGTTCGACTAAGAGACACATCAATGTACTGGCTGGGGTACCATGACCGCAACAGAACACGAGAAGAAAGACAGAAACTCAAAGAGAGGGTAGAAAGATGCAAGGAGGAAAGAGAGCCATGGATGGAGATGGGCAGAAGAACCCTGTCTCAGGAGGAAGAGCAAATACAGCCTCCCTCAGAAACACCCCACTGCAACCAAGCACACTAACCCAAAACCCACAAGCCAAACCCACAACCCCAACAATAACAAAAAAGGCACAATACCGTGACTGGAACAATACACACACAACCCGCACAATCCTTTCTCCTATGTGCGGGTTGTGTGTGTACACAACCCCAACCCCCACCACAAACTTCACCTGCACAGCAACCCCCCATAGTACCTCACTAGGTATCCTACTTCTCCAACTCCAAAGTATCCCCCAGACCACAGTATTAGAAAGGAAGTTGAAGGTTTGGTACACAAATACAGACAGAATAACAAATAAATGTGAAAAGCGGCATGAAAGCATCAAGGACATCATAGCACTCATAGAAATAAAACTCCCGGGAATGATAACGAATGCAATCTTTCAATCTGGATATCAGATCCTGAGGAAAGACACAGGGAGAAGAGAGGAAGGAGGAGTTGTATTGCTCATCAAAAACCACTGGGGATTAGAGGAAATGGAAAGAATAGACAGAATAGGCGAAAGGGACTACATCATAGGAACAATTCAGTTTGGGGCCCTAAGGTACAACCCACCACAGAACTGCAGGAGACCAAGAGAAGAATATGAAGAAAACAACAGAGCAATGGTGGACTCACTAGATGAGGTGGCCAGAAGGGCTCACATGAATAGGGCAAAGTTATTAGTTATGGGTGATTTCAATCACAAGGAGATTGACTGGGAAAACCTGGAGCCCCAGGGGGACCCAAAACATGGAAAGCCAAGATGGTGGAGGTGGTACTGGAAAACCTCATGCATCAACGTGTTAAGGACACTACCAGAGAGAGGAAAGAATGAACCAGCAAGACTGGACCTCATATTCACCTTGAGTAGTTCAGACATCGAGGACATCACATACAAAAGGCCCATAGGAGCTAGTGATCACGTGGTTCTCAGCTTCGAATATACAGAGAGTTACAATTAGAAAGGGAAGCAGGAGTAGGATGGGAGAAGTCAAATGGCAAAAGGCGGGGGCTACACATGCATAAAGAATTTTATGCAAGAGGTTCAGTGGGAAAGAAAATTGATGGGAAAATCAGTAAACAAAATGATGGACTACATGACCACAAAATGCAAGGAGGTAGAGGAGAGGTTCTTTCCTAAGGGCAACAGTAATAATGAGAAGACCAGAATGATCCCTTGGTTCACCCAAACGTGTAGAGCAGGAAATACTAAGTGCGCTAGAGAATGGAAAAAGTATAGAAGACAAAGGACCCACAAAACTAAAGGGATTAGACGAAGAGCCAGAAACGAATATGCACAGACCCAAGGTTGTTGGTAATCAGGCTGAGGCAGGAAGGTGGGGAGCTCACAAGAAACGACCAAGAATTATGTGAGAAGCTCAACATGAGATTTAAGGAAGTATTTACAGTGGAGACAGAAAGGACTCCGGGAAGTCAGAACAGGGGGGTACACCAACAAGGAATATACCAACAAGGGCTGGATGAGATACACACAACCGAGGAGGAGGTGAAGAAGCTCCTAAATGAACTTGATACCTCAAAGACAGTGGGACCGGACAACATCTCTCCGTGGGTCCTTAGCGAGGGAACATAGATGCTGTGAGTGCCACTAGCAACAGTTTTCAACACATCCACTGAAACTGGGCAAATACCTGATGTATGGAGGACTGCAAATGTAGTCCCCATTTTTAAGAAAGGAGATAGACTCAAGGCACTAAACTACAGACCAGTGTTACTGACATGTATAGCATGCAAAGTCGTGGAGAAGATTATCAGGAGAGTGATGGAGCAACTAGAATGAAAAAGACTTATAATCGACAACCAGCACAGATTCAGGGAAGGAAAATCCTGTTTCACAAACCTACTGGAGTTTTCATGACAATGTAACGGACTGCAAGGAGGCTATCGACACAGTTCCACACAAGACATTATTGCAAGAGCAAGAGTATCTTGCACGCATAACAGGAAATTCACTGCAATGGATCACAGAATACCTGACAGGGACGCAACAACGAGTCATGGTACGTGACGAGGTGTCAGAGTGGGCGCCTGTGACAAGCGGGGTTCCACAGGGAACAGTCCTAGGACCGTTGCACTTTCTGGTATATGTGAATTACATGACGGAAGGGATAGACATAGAAGTGTCCCTGTTTGCAGATGATGTGAAGTTAATGAGGAGAATCAAATCGGATGAAGATCAGGCAGGACTATAAAGAGACCTGGACAGGCTGCAAACCTGGTCCAGCAACTGGCTCCTCTAATTTATCCCCGCCAAATGCAAAGTCATGAAAATCGGGGAAGGGGAAAGAAGGTGGCCAAAGTCTACAAACCTTACTCAAGGAAAAGGATCTTGGGGTGAATATAATACAGAGCACGTCTCCTGGGGCGCACATCAACCAGATATCTGTTGCAGCATGTAGGCGCCTGGTAAACCTTAGGATAACGTTCTGATACCTCAGTAAGGAATCGTTCAAGACTGCACACCGTGTACGTCAGACCCATACTGGATTATGCAGAATCAGTTTGGAACCCTCACCTGATCAAGCACGTCAAGAAATTAGAGAAAGTGCAAAGGTTTGCAACAAGACTAGTTCCAGAGCTAAGGGTAATGTCCTACGAAGAAAAGTTAAGGAAAATCGGCCTGACGACACTGGAGGACAGGGTTAAGGGAGACATGATAAGGACATGCAAAATACTGCGAGGAATTGACAAGGTGGACAGAGACAGGATGTTGCAGAGACATAAAAAAGGGGTCACAAATAGAAGTTGAAGACTCAGATAAGTCAAAGGGATGCTAGGAAGTATTTCTTTAGTCATAGAGTTGTCAGGAAGTAAAATAGTCTGGCAAGTGATGTCGTGGAGACAGGAACAATACATAGTTTGAAGACGAGGTTTGATAAAGCTCAAGGAGCAGGGAGAGAGAGGATGTAGTATCGACCAGTGAAGAGGCGGAGCCAGGAGCTATGAATCGTCTCCTGCAACCACAAATAGGTGAGTACACACCCGCACACACACACGCACACACACACGCACGCACACACACACACACACACACACACACTGAGGAACGACCAGGGAAAAAATAAGGGAGACAATGGCTATGTACAAATGGGACACAGGGAAAGGCAATGGGAGGAGGAAAGGGAGAAGTCAGTGTTTATTCATGGGTTTCAGGAGAGCAAGGGGAGGACACACAATGAAATAGGAGACGAGGACATGACTGAGATAGTAAATTTTCAGAGAGTAGGAGGGTACGTGAAGGGGTGAAATCACCCAGCCAACCTGATTTTCAAGACAGAATCGGTGCAGAACAGGATCCTGCAAGAGAAACCACAAGAGGGTCTTCCTAGACTGCGACAGAACAAGAACAGAACGACAGCAGCTGAGGGAGAGGACAGAGAAACTAAAGGGGCTAGGAAGAGAGACAAGGGCAGAGTCAGCAGAAGACAACCAGAGCTGGGCAGAACAACAAGCGCAGGCACACACAGAACCACCCCCAGAACCCCACAGAGAAACACACTATCATAACACAACCCACAATCCACACTTACAGCCCCCACCTCACACTATGCTATAGAATCCGACAACATACTGCCAGGTCCCCCACCCCATAGACCCCCAGAACACAGTGTTGAAGAGAAAACTGAAGATATGGTACACCAACGCCGATGGAATAACGAATAAGTGGGAGGAATGGCACGAAAAAGTCAAAGAGGTATCACCGGACATCATAGCTCTCACAGAAACCAAGCTTACCAGGATGATAACAGATACCATATTTAAAATGGGATATCATATTCTGAGTAAAGACAGAGGGAAAAGAGGGGGTGGAGGAGTGGCACTGCTCATCAAAAACAAATGGGATTTTGAAGAGCTGGAGAGAGGCGACAGTTTAGAAGCAAGAAACTACATAATAGGAACACTTTAGTCAGGAGGTCCCAAGGTCGTAATTGCAGTGATGTATAACCCGCCACAGAACAACACGAGGCAAAGGCAAGAGTATGAGGAGAGTAATGGAGCGATGGTCGACACACTGGCTGAAGTGGCCAGAAGGGCTCATGCGAGCAGGGCAAAGCTGCTGATTGTGGGTGACTTCAATCACAAGGAAATCGACTGGGAGAACCTGGAACTACATGGGGGCCTAGAAACGTGGAAGGCTAAGATGATGGAGGTGATACTGGAAAACCTCATGTACCAACACGAAAGGGACACTACCAGAGAGAGAAGAGAGGATGAACCAGCAAGACCGGACATCACATATAAAAGACCCCTCGGGGCCAGTGACCATGTGGTTCTGAGCTTCGAATATATAGTACTTACAAGTGGAGATTGAAGCAGGAAGAGCTGGACGAATGAAGCCAAACTACAAGAGAGGGGACTACACAGGCATGAAGAACTTTCTGTATGTGGTTCAGAGGGACAGAGAACTCGCAGGGAAGTCAGTAAAGGAGATGATGGAATATGTGACAACAAATAACAAAAAAAGGCACAATACCGTGACTGGAACAATACATAAACAACCAGCACATAGGAGAGAGGAGCTTACGACGACGTTTCGGTCCGACTTGCACCATTTACAAAGTCACACTAACAAAAAGGAGAGAGTATATATAGGCCAGCAGACAGGGACGGGACAAGAGAGGTAGTTGTAAAAAAGGAGAGGTAGTAGGAAAGGAGGAGAGGTAGTGGTAGAGGTAGTAGTATTAGTAGTAGTATTGGAGTCAGTCAAATACTAAAAAAGAGGAGCACTGGAAGGGAGCTAGGGGACCACAAAGGGTAGGAACAATAACACAGAGGGAGGAAAAATAATATAGGATCAAATACCCAAGACAGAAGAAAGAAAACCCAAAGGAGAAAGAGGAAAGGAGAAAAGAGAGAATGGGAAAAAAAATCTAGTTAAGTCACGGGTGTTCTGAAGTTTGGAGCATTTTACAATGTAATGGGAAAGGAAGGCATCAACAGAGACAAAGCCACGACTAAGATTCATACGAGGAAAGTTGAGTATAAGGGAGGATTGAATCAGACGGCGACTGTGAAAGTTAGACATAGGGTAAACAGTTTTAGCAGAATACCAGTCAAAAGGATGACTGTGATCTCTGACATGACAGAAAAGGGCATTGTTGGAGTCGGCAACCCAAACACTACTTTTGTCCTCCCTGAGTCTGTCAGAAAGAGAGCGTCCAATTTCTCCAAAGTACTGAAGAGGACAGGAGGAACAAGAAATAGAGAAATAGAGTAGACACCAGGAGCAGCTATAGAGGGAGGGGAGGTATGAACTAGATTGGTGAGAATAGTGCTGGTCTGGCTAAAAGCAAGTTTGATGTCTAAGGAACGGAGAGAGTTGTTGATATTAGAAAGACGGGAAATGTAGGGAAAGCAGAGGACTGGAGAGTTCCCAGGAGTAGAGAGTTTGGAAAAGAAGAAAGTCCGTTTAGCACGAGAGAAGGCTGAGTCTATGAAATGGGAAGGGTAGCCAAGACGAGAAAAAGAATTATGAAGAGTGGAAATTTCTGATTCAAGAAACTGAGGATCACAAATGCGGAGAGCACGGAGAAAGAGGGAGATAAGAACACTTTTCTTGACAGAGGAGGCATGATAAGAAAAGTAGTGAATGTACATGCTACTGTGCATAGGCTTGTGGTACAAGGGAAAAGCAAAATCTGTATCTGACCGGTGGACATGAACATCAAGGAAAGGAAGCAAAGAATTAGATTCCCATTCAGCTTTAAAATTAATGGAAGGGGCAAGATTATTAAGAGCATCAAGAAATGGTTGGAAGAGACTAGAGTCATGAGGCCAAAGAGCAAAAATGGCATCTACATAGCGGAGCCAGAGTGAAGGACGCACATCAATAGTGGGAAGAAGAACAGTCTCGAAGTATTCCATGTAAAGATTAGCAAGAACAGGAGATAGAGGAAAGCCCGTAGCGACACCGAAGGTTTGAGAATAATATGTACCTTGGAAGCAAAAAGAATTAGAGTCCACACAAAGACGGATAATATCAAGGAAGACATCAGTAGGTATAGGGAGATGAAGTAACCCTTCATTGACCTTCTCTCTGAGAAAATTAAGAACATCATCAAGAGGGACATTAGTGAAGAGGGACTCAACGTCAAGATAACGCATCTTACATCTTACAAGTCGGGAGAGAGCGAACCTGTTCGATGAAATCTTGAGAGTGACGAAGGTGGGCAGGAGAAAATGTACAAAGAAAGGGAATGAGGGTTTGTCCAGCCAAGAAGAAGAGAATAAAAGACAGACCCTCTTGAGTATATAATGGGACGCAGAGGAATATCAGGTTTATGAGTTCCTTAGACATTAAACTTACTTTCCTCTCTCTATAGATGCCCCTGGTGTCTACTCTCATCGCACCAATCTAGTTCATACCTCTCCTTCCTCTATAGATGCTCCTGGTGTCTACTCTATTTCTTGTTCCTCCTGTCCTGTTCAGTACTTAGGAGAAACTGGCTGTTCTCTTTCTGACGGACTCAGAGAGCACAAAAGTAGTGTTAGGCTTGCCGACACCAACAATGTTCTTTTCTGTCATGTCAGAGATCACAGTCATCCTATTGATTGGTCTTCTACTGAAACTGTCTACCCTACTTCTAACTTTCACAGTCGCCGTCTGGTTGAATACTCCCTTATACACAACTTTCCCAGTATGAATCTTAGTCGTGGCTGTGTCTCTGTTGATGCCTTCCTTTCCCATTACATTGTTAATGCTCCAAACTTCAGAACACCCGTGACTTAACCTGATTCATTTTTTCCATTCTCCCTTTTCTCCTTTCCTCTTTCTCCTTTGGGTTTTCTTTCTTCTGTCTTGGGTATTTGGTCCTTTATTATCCCCCCCTCTGTGTTATTTTTCCTACCCTTTGTGGGCCCCTAGCTCCTTTGCAGAGCTCCTTTTCTTAGTATTTGCTTGACTCCACTACTGCTATACTACCTCTACCACTCCCTCTCCTCCTGCTTCCCTACTTTCTCTCTTGTCCCGTCCCTGTCTGCTGGCCTATATATACTCCCTCCTTCTCTCCTTTTTGTTATTGTGACTTTATAAATGGTCCAAGTCGGACCGAAACGTCATCATAAGCTCCTCTCTCCTATGTGTGGGTTATTTGTGCAATGTGACAACAATATGGTTGGAAACTTTCTCGTTATTTCTGTTACCCAAGGGTAACAGAAATAACGAGAAGCCAGGATGAGCCCTTGGTTCACCCAAAGGTGTAGAGAGGCCAAAACCAAGTGTGCTAGAGAATGGAAGAAGTATAGAAGGCAAAGGACCCAGGAGAATAAAGAGAGCAGTCGAAGAGCCAGAAATGTATATGCAAAGGTAACAAGAGAGGCCCAACGACAATACGAAAATGACATAGCAGGGAAAACCAAAGCTGACCCGAAACTGTTGTACAGCCACATCAGGAGGAAAACAACAGTCAAGGACCAGATAATCAGGCTGAGGAATGAAGGAAGGGAGATCACAAGAAACAACCGTGAAGTATGTGAGAAGCTCAACATGAGAAGAAGTGTTCACAGAGGAGACAGAAGAGACTCCAGAAAGACGGAAAGGTGGGGCACACCATCAAGTGTTGGACACAATACATACAACTGAGGAAAAAGTGAAGAGGTTGCTAAGCGAGCTAGATACTTCAAAGGCGATGGGGCTGAATAACATCTCTCCATGGGTCCTGAGGGAGTTAGCAAAGGTGCCACTAACAACAATCTTCTACACATGTATCGAAACAGGGCGACTACCTGAGATATGGAAACAACAGATGAAGTCCCAATTTTTAAAAAAGTAGACAGATATAAACCATTAAACTACAGACCAGTGTCACTGATATGTATAGTATGCAGTCATGGAGACGATTATCAGGATAAAAGTGGTTGAGCAACTAGAAACGAATGAGCTTATCAACGACAACCAGCACGGTTTCAGGGACGGGAAATCATGTGTCACAAACCTACTGGAGTTCTATGACAGGGTGACAGCAGTAAGACAAGAGAGAGAGAGGGGTGGGTAGATTGCGTTTTCTTGGGCTGTAAAAAGGCGTTTGACACAGTTCCACACAAGAGATTAGTGAAAAAGCTGTAGAACCAGGTAGGGGTAACGGAGAATTCACTGCATTGGATCAGGAAATACCTGTCAGGAAGACAACAGCGCCTGTTACGAATGGGATTCCACAGGGGTCAGTCCTAGGACCGGTGCTGTTTCTGGTATATGTGAATGACATGATGCAAGGGATAAAATCAGAAGTGTTCCTGTTTGCAGACGATATGAAGCTAATGAGGAGAATTCAATTGGATGAGGATTAGGCAGGACTACAAAGGGATCTGGACATGCTGCAAGCCTGGTTCAGCAACTGGCTCCTGGAGTTTATCCGCAGACAGAATACAGGCAAGGGGGCCAAAGACTGCAAACCTGACTCAAGGAAAAGGATCTTGGGGTGAGTATAATACCCAGCACACCTGAGGCGAACATCAACCAAATACTAACTGTTTAGCCCCGGTGGCCTGGTGACTAAAGCTCTCACTTCACGCACGGAGGGCCCGGATTCAACTCCCGGGGGGGGAGGAAACATTTCGAAGTGTTTCCTTACACACACACACACACACACACACATACAACAGGCCTAGTGTCTAATCGACATGTGCCTAGGACAAAATGGTAACTAACTGTTGCGGCATATAGGCACCTGGCAAACCTAAGAATAGCGTTTCAACACCTCAGTAAGCAACACTACTTTGGAACGCACATCTGGTCAAGCTCGTCAAGAAATTAGAGAAGTGTAAAGGTTTGCAGCAAGACTAGTCTCGGAGCTAAGGGGTATGTCCTACAAGGAGAGGTTAAGGGAGATCGACCTGACGACACTGGAGGATATGAGGGATGGGGGGACATAATAACGACATATAAAATACTGGAAGGAATTGAAAAGGTGGATAGGGACAGGATGTTTCAGAGATGGGACACAGAAACAAGGGGTCACAATTGGAAGTTGAAGACTCAGATGAGTCACAGGGATGTTACGAAGTATTTCTTAATTTATATAAGTGAATTAGTCTGGAGACTGATGTAATGGAGGCTGGATCCATACATAGCTGTAAGAAGAGGTGTGATACAGTTCATGGAGCAGGGAGAGAGAGAGAGTGGACCTAGTAGCAATCAGTGAATAGGAGGAGCCAGGAGCTATGATTCGACCCCTGCAACCACTATTAGATGAGCACAATTAGGTGAGTACATGCATACATACACACAAACATACATACTCACATACATACATACACATTCATTCATACAAATGCATACGTACCTGGAGAGAGTTTCGGGGTCAACACCCCCGCGGCTCGGTGTGAGACCAGACCTCGTTGTGGATCAGTTTCTGATCAACCAGACTGTTCCTGCTGGCCGCACGCAAACTGACGTGCGAACCACAGCCTGGTTGGTCAGGTCCTGACTTAAGGTGCCTGTCCAGTGCCTTTTTGAAGACAGCCAGGGGTCTATTGGTAATCCCCCTTAAGTATCCTGGGAGGCAGTTGAACAGTCGTGGGCCCCGGACACTTACTGTGTTGTCTCTCAGTGTACTCGTGGCGCCCCTGCTTTTCACTGGGGAAAAGTTGCATCTACCGAGTCTTTTACTTTCATAGGGAGTGATTTTCGTGTGTAAGTTTGGTACTAATCCCTCTTGGATTTTCATGTATCTCTCTCGCCTGCGTTCCAGGGAATACAAATCAAGGGACTTCAACCGTTCCCAGTAATTTAGGTGACTTATCGTACCGTGAAAGTGTGTGCCGTGAAAGTTCTTTGTTCACTCTCCAGGTCAGCAATTTTGCCTGCCTTGAAGGGGGCAGTTAGTGTACAGTAGTATTCCAGCCTAGAGCGAACAAGCGATTTGAAAAGAATCATCATGGGTTTTTCGTCCCTAGTTTTGAAGGTTCTCATTATCCATCCTATCATTTTCCTAGCAGATGAGGTAGATACATTGTTGTGGTCTCTTAAGGTGAGATCCTCTGACATTATCACTCCCAGGTCCTTCACATTACTTTTTCGCTTTACTGTATGGTTAGCATTTGCTGTATACCCTGATATGGTTTTAATTTCCTCAAGTTTTCCATATCTGAGTAGTTGAAATTTCTCTTCATTGAATTTCATATTGTTTTGAGTGGCCCATTTTAAGATTTGGTTGATGTCCGCTTGGAGTCTTGCGGTGTCTTCGATGGAAGACACTGTCATGACAATTCGGGTGTCATCCCCAAAGGAAAACACGGAGCTATGGCTTACATATCTGTCTATGTGAGATATAAGGATGAGGAATAGAATGGGAGCGAGTACTGTGCCTTGTGGAACAGAGCTTTTCACCTCAGCTGCCTCAGACTTTACTCTGTTTAGTATTACTCTTTGTGTTCAATTTGTCAGGAAGTTATAGATCCATCTACCAACTTTTCCAGTTATTCGTTTATCTCACATTTTGTGTGCTATTACACCATGGTCACATTTTTTGAAAGCTTTTGCAAAGTCTGTGAATACTACATCTGTACTTTGTTTATCCTCTACAGCATCCAGATCCTTATCATAGTGGTCCAGTAGGTGGGACAGGCAGGAGCAACGTGCTCTAAACCCGTGTTGCCATGGGTTGTGTAACTGATAGGTATCTAGGTGGTTGGCGATCTTGCTTCTTAGAATCCTTTCAAAGATTTTTATGATATGGAATGTTAGTGCTATCGGTCTGTAGTTCTTTGCAATTGTTTTACTGCCACCTTTGTGGAGTGGGGCTATGTATGTTGTTTTTAGTGTGTGTGGGATGACCCCTGTGTCCATGCTCCCTCTCCATAGAATGCTGAAGGTACGTGACAGTACTTGATGAACACGGAGTTCCATGCATGGGCATGCCATTTATTGCCTTTTCAAAGTCCTGTGGTGTTAGGATAATATCCGAGATTTTTAATGACCAAATTTTGGGTCTGGTTCATAAAGAATTCATTTGGATTGTCGACCCTTAGTCTGGGTAGCGGCTCACTGAACACTGAGTCGTATTGGGACTTTAATATCTCACTCATTTCTTGGCTGTCATCTGTGTATGTCCCATCCCGCCTAAGCAGAGATCAAATGCTAGATTTTGTTTTTCACTTAGATTTGGCATAAGAGAAGAAGTATTTTGTTTTTGCTTTTCAATTTCCTTTATGGCTTTTAGTTCTTCCTGCGATTCTTGTCTCCTGTAAGATTCCTTCATCTTAAGTTAGATATTTGCAATTTCACTGACCAGTGTCTCACTTCGTATTTCAGATATATTGTGAAGACACCGTCATGACTGATCACATTTTGCTGGTCAGGAGCTCTGTGCATACTTGTCTGTACCTCTATTATGTTGTGATCTGAGTGTATTGTCTTTGATACGGTTATATTACGAATCAGATCGACGTTGTTAGTGAAGATAATGTCCAGCGTATTTTTAAGGTGAATTTGGTGCAGAGATTTAATAGGCACAGTTACTCCATTTAGGCACAGTTATTCCATTTAGGCACAGTTACTCCATTTAGGCACAGTTACTTCATTTAGGCACAGTTATTCCATTTAGGCACAGTTACTCCATTTAGGCACAGTTACTCCATTTAGGCACAGTTACTCCATTTAAGCTCAGTTACTTCATTAAAAACAAAAATACAATTTATAAGAAATTATCTTTGTGAATTTTTACCAATTCATCAAAAGATAATTTACCGATAAACTCATTAGGGAATTATTACAGAACTTTGAGATATAGAGGAACACCTGTGCGAGAGTTCACTGATGAAGGTTGAATAATCACTGATATATTTGCTGTTTACAAACAGACACAATTCAACAGTTTCTGGATTGTGATATCAAGTGAACTGTGGTGTTAGTATGCCTCTGGCAAGACAGTGATGAAGTGAATGACAATGGACGTATTTCCTCTTTGTTGGGTCACCTCACCTTGGTGGGAGAGGCTCGTTCTCTTAAGAACAATTAATGTGAAAACAAACAACACTCACTTAGCACCGAGGAAAAAAGTTTGATTTAACAAATATGAGTGGAACTCCAATTTCTTGAAAGTAGAGCTTTCGAACCCTGAAGAACTCATGACAAGCGTTAAATATCTCCTCTTTTTAATTATGAATACCACAGTAAACGAACCTCTTTGAATAGGTCCATGAAGGCCGAATAGAGCGCCTCTTCATCGGGATTGAGCAGAACTTGATTGTCGTCAAGCACCAGGTACAGTTTAATCCTTGGTCCTACCCACGGCTCCTCTTCACTCCCCAGCCACTTAAGCAAGTTCTCTACGCTACGGATTAGCACTTCTTGCAGCTGTAAGAAATAATCATGCAACTTAATCACGATAGGATCTTCAACAACCAATTAAATTAACAGACATGTCAAATTCTGAGCTTAATTAAATGTAAATAAACTCCATTAATATTAGAATACTGATGGACCAACGACATGATATTGGTGATATGACACTGGACACAAACCCTGCCAACTTTATTATTGTCCAGTAAACACAAAACCTGCATGGCAGCTATACTAAGTTCACTCATAATACCATTGCTCATGGCTATATGCGTAGAAGTGTTCCAGGACCATGGCAACTGTACTAGGTTCAGTAATAATACAGGAGTCACTGGTTTTATGGAGTAGATGAATTGGGTTCCATGGCAGCTGTACTACGCTCACTCATAAGTGATTCCACATTAAACACTCCATTACGATTTCGTGAATCAACTGGAACTTTTGTAAACAAGGAAGTAACACCAAAACTAACCATGTTGAAATCAATTAAGTCAGTCAAGGTGCTTAATTTATCCATTAAATCTATGTTGTTTTTAACATTAAAGTTAGAAATTTTTCTAACAATTGGGCTCAAAATATCAAGAAGCCATTTAGATAAATTATAAGAAACAACCTATGGAGCTAATAATTGGTCTAACTGGATTACCTGGTTTGTGCGTTTTTATTGATGATTTTATGAGAATTATTCTTCAGAAACATATTGAAATACAGGAGAAGGAAGCATTGAAAATATTGAGAAACAAAAAATACTCCTTTAATCAGGCCATTCCATCAGAATGGAAACATAGTATGTTGGATCATTGCTATAATCAACTCAGAAGAATTTGTAATTATCTCAAAAACAAACTACAAAGAAAATTAGACATTTTAATTGAAAACAGTGATTGGAGAAAGCACGCTAATAACAATTTTGTAATTAACTTATCAGATGAAATATTAGACAAAAATACAACTGATGCTCTTGGTTTCGGTCTAAGTTTTGCAACTTCAAAAAATCTTAATAATGTTGAAATTGCAAAAGCCTTTTGTATATTTGAAAAATCCTATTATTTATTCACTGATGAAATTAATATTATTAAGGGTGTGGTATATAGCTCTATGTTAAAACAAAATATACTAAATTGTTCTCAAAGATTCTTTAAGTCTTATGATACACTTATTAATAACAAAAAATTGCACCTTACTAAAGCAGATAAAATAAATGCAATAGTAATTTTGAAAGGAACTGATTACCAATATAAGATGAATAATCTCCTAGATGATACTGAAACCTATTCTAAACTTAGAAAGAATGCCTTAGAAACCGTTAACAAAAATTTAAATAAAACAATAAAACATCTACTGAAAGATAAAGATGAATTAATTACAAAAATTACTTCCACTAATCCATCTTTACCCTATATGTATGGATTAATAAAAACGCACAAACTAGGTAATCCAGTTAGACCAATTATTAGCTCCATAGGATCAGTTACCTATAAATTATCTGAGTGACTTGTTGATATTTTGAGCCTAATTGTTGGAAAAAATTCTAACTTCAATGTTAAAAACAACATAGATTTAATTGATAAATTAAGCACCTTGACTGACTTAAATGATTTCAACATGGTTAGTTTTGATGTTACTTCCTTGTTAACAAAAGTTCCAGTTGATGATTTACTAAGTTTCTTATCTGAAGAACTTGTTAATTACGATTTACCATTGCCAGTTCCTACTATCATTAAACTTATTTAACTTTGTATTGTTGATGGAAAATTTGTATTTAATTATGAGTTTTATACTCAGAAGTTTGGTATGGCAATGGGAAATCCTCTTTCACCTGTTCTTAGTAATTTATACATGGAATTTTTTGAAACAAGATTGCTTAACACAATCCTTCCTAATAGAGCTAAGTGGTATAGATATGTTGATGATATTTTGTCTTATGCCTAAGAAT
>WNWK01033221.1:0-21313 GCA_009830355.1 Cherax destructor | reverse complement strand
AGCCTGAAAAGGCCCATTGTGGTCTGAAGGTCTGAATTTGAATATGGGGCCCGTCGTAAAATAGGCTATAAATGTTTGTGAACATCCAAAGTTGAATTGAGCTAGAATGCCTTGTTTCTTAATGTTCACGGCATCGATATTGATGGCGTTTTGGGTTCCTGGGGGGTTCCTGAAGCCAAACTTTTTTCAGTAAAGGGATTGAAACCATGTTTCAGTTCAGGATTTTAGTGACTTCGATAAAGATAAGTCTGTAGTTCTTGGTTTGTGATTTTCTTTTTTGGGGTTTTTTGCAATGAATATTACCCCGGCAAATGCCACGGGAAGTGTCTGGGGGCCCGATGGCATTAAAGTTTTTTCCAGACATTTTCCAGTTTCGAGGTAGGTATTTTGTTTTACCGTTATGCTTGAGAGGTAAAGGACTTTTTTTCATTCTGCCATGACTTGGCGCATCTCTCTGGGTTTGGCTAGTGGGGGGGTGTTGTCTTCGGGGTAAATGTATCCTTAATGGTTTTGGGATGGAAATTGCCCAGTTGTTTCTCCATTGTTTCCTTACCTGAGTCTACCGGGAGAAATTCCGGGGGTCAACGCCCCCGCGGCACGGCCCGTGACCGGGCTTCCTTTTGGGACCAAGCCTGATCAACCAGGCTGTTACTGCTGGCCGCACGCAGCCCAAACTCAAAAACACCCCGGGCTGGTCAGGTCCGAAGGTGCCTGTAAAGTGCCGCTTGAAGACAGCCGGGGGTTTGTTGGAAACCCCCCTGAGAGGGGAGGCAGTTGAACAATTTTGGGGCCCCCTGAATTGGTTGCCCCTCAACGTGCTAGTGGCACCCTGCTCTTCGGGGGGTTTTCATTATCTTTTTTTCGTATGGGTGATTTTTGTGTGCAAGTTTGGTACTCCCTGAGAATTTTCCATTTTTAAAATAATGTATTTTCCCCCGCCCTGCGCTCCAGAGAGTACAGGTTTGGAACTTCAAACGTTCCCCGTGAAGGTTCTCTGCAATTTTCAAGGTCAGCAATTTCACCCGCCTTGAAAGGTGGGTTTTGTCACAATATTCCAGTCTAGATAGAACAAGGATCTGTAAAATGTCAACATGGGCTTGGCATCCCTGGTTTTGAAGGTTTTTATTATCCATTTATTTTCCCGGAGATGCAATTGTACTTTGTTTTGGGCCTTTAAGGTGAGATCCTCTGACATGATCACCCCAGGTCTTTGCAAGTTTTTGCTCTTTTGTGTGGTTTGAATTGTTTTGTCTCCGATGAATTTTAATTTTTCACGTTTCCCTATCTGAGTAATTTAAATTTCTCATCATTGAACTTCATTTTTTTGACCCCTTTAAAAATTTGGTTTATGTCTGCTTGGGGTCTTTCGTGCTTCAACGGTGGACACTTATGCAGTTCGGGTGTCATCTGCAAAGGAAGACACAGCACTGTGGCTTAAGGTTTTTCAAACCTTCTACTGTTATTTTTAAAATAATTTTCCCCACATCACCCATCAGTTTTTGTCTTGGGACATCTTGATATAATTCCTCATCATCATCTTGAGGGTGAAGAAAGTTTAGGTTTTTATAGGTGTGGGTTTGGCCCCAGGAGCTGGCGAATCTTACCCCAGAACTGTTCGGGTTGGTGTTTTTTTAAAAGGGTTTACAAAAAATATTTCCATTTTAACTCTTGTGTTTTAAATTCCTCATCCTTGCAGTAAAACCCCGTGTGAGCTGTCCCGTCTGGTGGTGCCTTCTACACTCTACTTGGGAAGTTTAAAAAATTGCTGTCTTTTTTTTTGGGTGGTCTGGCTTGGGAGATCTTTTATGTTTTTGTTCCGCGGCAGGGGTCCCGCGTATGGGCCCGCGGCGTGATGGGTGGGCCCCGCGGCGTGATGGGTTTCGGGCGTGATGGGGGGCCTCGCGGCGTGATGGGCCGGGCGTGCATGGGTCCCCCCGGCGTGATGGGGGGCCTCGGGGTATGGGTGGTCCGGGGGTGCATGGGTGGCCCCGCTGGGTGGGTGGGTTCTTTGGGAGAAACAATTCCCGTTTTGCAGTTGGGGGCGGTTCTCGGAAAAATAAGGTAGTCCCCCAAAAAAATCAAATCCAGTATTTTTTTGGTTGGGTTTTGGGTGGTACCCCAAATGGGGAATCTGGGGGCTTTATTATGACAGGGAAATGGTCTGATCCCACATTTTCCAAGGGAAAAAAATGTTGGTATAGGGTCTTGTAAGGACTAGGTCGGGCCCCGGGAGGGCCCCGAGCAAAAGAATGGGCCTTGAAAGATAGGTTTTTGCTTCCATTATATTGAAAAGCTGTTTCCTTTTTGGTCACCCGGGGTTTGGCGCCGTTGATTGAGCGTCGTGATGCTTATAATCTGCCTGAACTGTTGGAATATTTGTACTGAGTATCCTGTGTGGGGATGGATCACGACTGTCGGGGAGGAAATATCTGGTTCCCATTATTAACCCATAACGTCGCGTTCTTTGCATGATGCTGCTTCATCAACGTGGATGTCACGGAAGGGTTCCTTTTTTTTCACAGAACGGCCTTCCCCGGGGGCCCTTATCGAGTAACCAAGCTTCCATTGGGGGCCCTTATCGGTAACGTTTATTTGGGGCCCTTATCGAAACCAAGCTTCCATTGGGGGGCCCCTTTATCGAGTAAAAAGTTCCATTGGGGGCCCTTTTACATAACCAAGTTCCATTGTGGGGCCTTATCAAACCAAGCTTTCCATTGGGGGGCCCCTTATCGAGAAACCCAAGCTTCCATTGGGGGGCCCCTTATCGAGAACCAACCAATTTTATCTTTGATGTCCTTTGTGATTGGTTCAGCTTCTAGGAGGTGGGGTGTTGGGTGTCGGATGTTGGAAATTTGGCCCCCATTATTTCTGTGTTCTGTTTTTTGCGGGCGCAGAGGAGGGGTCTGAATAACAGGTACGTGTGTCCTCCTACTTGACTCGTCAAAGGGGAAAACCCGTATCCTCAGTTTGGGTTTTCTTCAATGCAGTGTTGGTGACACTGACAATCAGTCTCTTCTTCTGACACCCGTAAAGTCAGATGCCTTGTTCACTATCACGGCTTTCATTCCTTTAACATCGCCGGGATAACCGGAGACAGGGGGACTTTTTTTGGGGAAAAGGGACAAGTAATTTGAGCTGGATGGACAGAAACTACTCCATTCTGGGCGGGGGAATTTTGGTCGTTTGAGTAAAATTTACGGGGGGGAATGTGTATCAGTGTCTAAGGGGGCAGGGGGCGTTATTCCCCCTGCTGCTGTGTTGTTTTTTCCCCAGTTGGGTCCTGCACGGGGAGGTTTGGGTTGTGGCAGGGGGGTTTTTTTTGGTGGGGGGCCTGTGGGGGAAAGGGGTACATTCCCCTTTGGTTTTGGGGGAGTTTACCCATTAATGAGCACCCCTATCGGGAGACAATGATAAATGACCCCATTCTCATCTATAGGGGGAAGAAATTTTGGGTCGGTGTTATCGTTTTTGTGTCCCCCCCCGGGTTATAGGATATCTCTCCTTATTTTTGAATACCAGGGGAATAGGTAGGGGCACCCCTGACAGTAAATTATTTAGTAAATCATTTGGATACCTGGAGTTTCCCTGGAGAAATTTCCCGGGGGTCAACCCCCCTGCGGCCCGGTCTGTAAAACCTCATCCTAAATAATTAGAATTAATTTCCAACTACAGGGGAAAGATGGGCGTATCAAATGGTATTTTAAAAAAGTATCTGATGTGCGCTAAAAAATATGATAGTAACTTTATTATATTTAATTAGGAATAGAACGAAAGAAAATTAAAAAAACAGAAGGGGGGAATAGGAGCCACCAAAACATAAAAGACTAATTTTTAAAAACATGAATGGGTTTAAAGAAGGTTCGTCGGGAAACAGGAAAGTGTTACCTGACGAGGGTTTTAGTCAGATGATGACCCCTTTGGGAGTTTTGGTCATCTGACAGGGGCCCTTTCCCCTTTGGCTTACCCCCCACCCTTTTAAAAATTATGGCCTTTAAAGGAAATTTGGGTTTAAAAAACATTGGCAGTGCGGGAGTGAAATAAAGTGTTTTAATAGATCTCGTCTGCATCAGTTTAATAATAAAAATTTGTTGATGCGTAATTAATCACAAAAAGAGATTTAAATTGTAAAAAAACTTCAGAAGTTTTATGTACCCCCAACGCATTATATAACAGACACAGCCCGTACACACACACACACACACACACACACACACACATACACACACACACCCTAGTGGGTAAAGCTTTTTCTTCAAGGGGGGGCCGGGTTAAATTCCTGTGGGGCAGAAACATTTCAAGTTTTTTCATACAAAAATTTTAACACAAAATATATACAACGGGCCCTAGTGTCTAATTGACATGTGCCTAGGACAAAAATGGAAAACTAACTAACTAACACACACACAAAAAGGGACCCATGTTTCGCCCCCTGAAACCACAATAGGTGAGTATCCAAAAAGCCCCACGGAAGTTAACAAAACGCGATCTTCCGTCTGTTTACGGAACGAGGAAAGACAGAAAGGGGAGGGAGGAGGGGGGATTGCACTCCATATCAAAACCAATGGACCCTTGAGAAGATGGGAATACTAGTGGAGGGGCAGTGGATAAGAACATAATAGGGCCCCTTTTTCTGGGGGCCCAAAACTGATGGGCAGTGGGTGTAAACCCCCCCACCGGAAAAAGAGGCCAACTCCCGGGGGAAAACGACGGGAGGGAAAAGAGGATGGGGGACACCGGCCCAATTGCCATTGAAATTGACTGGGAGAATCTGGACCACATGGGAGACCAGGGGACATGAAGAGCAAAAATGCAGGGGAGGGACCAGAAAAAATCATGTACCAACATGTTAGGGACACAGTCAAAAAGAGAATGGGAAAACGACGAACCAACAAGGCTAGACCTAGTATTCACATTGAGCAGTTCCCGATAGAGAAGATATAACCCCGAAAAGGGCCCCCAGGCGCTGGGAACCTTGTAGGCTTGTGTGTGCTTTCCTAATTGTACTAAACCAATTGTGGTTGCAGAGGTCGAGACTCAGCTCCGGGCCCCCCGCCTTTTCCCGCCCCGCTACTGGGTCTCTGCCCCCCTGCTCCATGAGCTTTATCATACCTTGTCTTAAAACAATGTAGGGTTTCCCCTGCCCACTATATCTTTTCCCGGGCAAATTCCCAAATTTCCTGACTGCCCCCTTGGTTGAAGAAAGTTTCCACCCCTTTTGACTCATTTTGGGGTCTTAAAGCCCCAGTTTTTCCCCCTTTTTTCGTGTTCCCTCGGGAAACATCCTGTCACTATCTACCTTGTTGTTTCCCCCCAGTTTTTTGATGTCGTTATCATGTCTCCTCTAACCCTTCTGTCCTCCAGTGTTGTTAGCCCTTTTTCCCCTCAACCTTTCTTAAAGGAAACCCCTTTTGAGTTGTGGAACAAACCCTTTTTCGCAAACCTTTTATTTTCCCAATTTTTTGACATGCTTGCCCGGGTTTGGGGGTTTCCCAGACTGGGCTGCTTTCCCCTAGTATGGGCCGGATGTACACGGTGTACAGTGTCTTGAACAAATTCCCTTTTTTAAAGGTAACGGAACGCTAACTTGGGTTTTCCCAAAGTCCCTATATGTGTGTGTGTTTTACTCACCTATTTGTACTCCCCCTTTTTGGGTGGTTGCGGGGGGTCGAGTCAAAGCTCCTGGCCCCGCCCTTCACTGATTGCTACTAGGCCCCTCCCCTGCCCCATGGGCTTTATTAAACCTCGTCTTAAAATTATGAAAAGGTTTCCCTCCCCCCACTACACCCTTTCTAGGCTATTCCCCTTTCCTGACAACTCTATGACTGAAGAAATATTTTAACATCCTTTGACTCATAGGAGCTTCAATTCCAATTGTGCCCCCTTTTGGGCCAGTGCCCCCTCCTGGAACATCCTGTCTCTGTCCACCTTATCTATTCCTCTGATTTTTTTATATGTCATCATTTTCCCCCCAACCCTCCTGTCCTCTAGTGTCTTTTGGCCGTTTCCATTAACCTTTCTTCGAGGACAACCCCCTTAGCTCTGGGACTGGTCTTGTTGCAAACCATTGCACTTTCTCAAATTTTTCTTGGTGCTTGACCAGGTGCCCTTTTCCCTAAACTGGTGCTGCATACCCAGTATGGGCCTGACGTTTTGGTGTCAGAGTCTTGAACGATTCCTTAGTGAGGTATTGGAACTTATTCTTGGGTTTTCCCAAAACCCCCAGGCTTGCAGCAGTTATCTGATTGAGGGGCCTCAGGGGGTGTGCCCGGTATTATACTCCCCCCAAGATTTTTTCCCTTTGGGAAGAGGTTTAGTCTTTCGCCACCTAGACTATACTCTGTCTGCGGTCTTTTTTGCCCTTCCATGATCTTCATGACTTTACATTTGGCAGGGTTAAATTGGGGGAGCCATTTAAAGGGAATTGGCTTGTACCCCTTCCAGGTTTCTTTGTAGCCCTCCCTGATCCTCGACTGTTTTAAATTTTTTCTCATTAACTTACATCATCTGCAAAAGGGACCCCGGTCTACCTTCCGTTATGTCATTACATATACCAAAAATGGTCTGGTCCTAAAACCCTGACCCCTGTGGAACCCCACTGCCCAAAAGGGTGCCGTTCGACACCCTCGTCACGTACCATGCCCTGTTGTTGCCCCCCTTGTCAGATATTCCCCCGGATCCATTGCAGTGCTTTTCCCTGTTACGGGGAATGATCCTCTAGCCATTAACCTTTTGTGAGGAACTTTTTGAACCCTTTTCCTTGCAGCCCAAAAAAATCAGTCTATCCACCCCTCTCCCCTCGTGTCTTACTTCGTTATTTGCCCATAAAACTCCAGTAGGTTTGTGATGAATTTTCCCCTTCCATGAAACCGTGCTGGTTGTCGTTTATAAGCTTGTCCCTTTTCTAGGTGCCCCACCATTTCCTGATGATCTTCTCCATGACTTTGCATACTACACGCCAGTGACACAGGTCTGTAGTTTGGGCCCCGTGTCTGTCTCCTTTTTTAAAACTTGGTCCCACATTTGCCATTTTCCCACACCTCAGGATTTGCCCAGTTTCAATGGATGGCTGAAGTTTTTTTGTTATGGCAAACCAACATCTCTGCTCCCTCTCTTAGGACCCACGGAAAAATTTTCCGGGTCCCACCGTTTTTGGGGTACGGTTCTGAGCTTCTTCCCCTTCCTCCTCCTCGTTTGGGTTTTTCACCCAGCACTTGTTGGTATACCCCCCCCTATTCTGAATTCCTGGAGCCCTTCCTGTCTTTTTGTAAATACTTTTTTAAACTCATGTTGGGCTCCTCACATACCTGTTGGTCGTTTTTTGGGAACTCCCCACCTTCCTTCCTCAGCCTGATTACCTGTTTCTTGATTTTTTTTTTTTCCCTTTGATGGGGGCCCATACAAACAGCTTCGTGTCAGACTTGATTTTTGATGCTATGTCATTTTCGTATTGTCGCTGAGCCCCCTTTCTTACCTGTGCATATTCGTTTCTGACTTTTTGGCTAATCTCTTTATTTTTCCTGGGTCCGTTTCTTTGTTTTTTTCCATTCCCCTAGTGCACTTAGTTTTTCCCTTTCCCCACACCTTTGGGTGAACCAAGGACTCGTTCTAGTGTTCCCATTATTTCCCTTTTCCCCTTGGGAACAAACCTCCCCTCTGCCTTTTTGAAAGGTTGTCACATAGTCAAATTTATTTTTTTTTTGGTTTTTTCCCGCCAACCCCTTTTCCCACTGAACGTCTTGGGGGAAGTTCCTCTCCCAAATCCCCTTTTTTAGTTTCGTTTTTCCCCTTTCCCATTCCTGCCCTCCCACTTTCCAACTATATAATAAAACACAGAACCAAATGGTCACTAGGGTCCAAAGGGGGTTTTTAAAGTGATATCCCCGATGTCCGGGAAATACCAAGGTGAATACTAGACCCAGTCTTGCTGGGTCATCCTCCCTCTATCTCGGGAGTGTTCTAACATGTTGATGCATGAGGTTTTCCAGGGCCCCCATCCATCATCTTGGTTCCATGATTCCCGGCCCCCTGGGGGTCCCGGTTTTCCCCAAACAATCTTTTTGTGATTGAAATCACCCTAACTATAACTTTCCCCCCCATGGGCTCTTATGGCCACCTCGGGTAGTGTGTTTTTCCCTTTGCTCTGTTGCTCTGCCGATTCTTCTCTTTACCTCCTGCAGTTCTGTGGCGGGGTTGGACATTAAAGCAAACCCCTTATCCTCAGACTGGGTTGTTCCCTATGTGTCCCTTTTTGCCCATTCCATTTACTTCCTCAAATCCCCACCGGTTTTTTTAAGTAACTTCCCCCCCCCTTGCTTCTTCCCTTTTTGAGGGTTTGATATCCGGGGGAAAGTTGCATCTGTTATTTAAAGTGGTGAGTTTTTTTTCTGTGAGGTTTTATTTTGGGGATGTCTCCTTTATTCTTTCATGCCACTTCTCACATTTTTTTTTATTCCCTCTGATTTTTATACCAAACCTTTTAACTTCTTTTCTAAAACCAACTGGGGGGCTTTGGGGAAGGGAAAGGGGGGACCCATGAGGAACTATGGGTGGTTGGTGGAAGGTGGGTTTGTAATGGGGGTGGGAGCATTGGGGATGGCATGTGTGTTTTGGGTTTTAATGTTTGGTTTTCATTGGGGGTTTTCCAGGTTGGGGGTATCTGAAGGGGTTGTATTTGAGCTCCCTCCCGAGTCTGGGGTTTACTTGGGCCATTTTCTTTTCCTCCTTTTTTTCTTTGGGACCCCCTCTTTTAGTTTCTGCCCTTTTTTCTTGTGTTCTGTTTTTTGGGCGAGAACACCCCCCGGTACTCTGAATATCCCCTTAGTCTTGCTTTCTTGCAGGATCCTGTTTCCGGCCAATTCTGCCTTGAAAAATTTCTTTGACTGGCGATTTTTCCTCTTTCAAACCCCTTTATTCTCAGAAAATTTGCCAGCTGGGTCATGCCATCTTCTATTGCTTTCATGATGCTTTAATCCTTTTTTTTCCCTTTTCTTTTTCTTGGGTTTCCCCCTTTAGCTTCCTGGGCCCATAAACAAAGATAAACCCTCTCTTTTATTTTTTCCCACTGTCTGTCCCATGTAACCCCCGATTCGATTTTGGTTTCCTCCCCTTGCAGCTTTCCTTTCTTCAATTTTTCACTGTCTGGGTTTTCCCTTGACCCAGTGGCCTGTCGTTTTTCCTTTTTTATTTCCCCCGTGCACCGTGTGGTCTGTTGGGGGCCACGGGTTTCCTTACCCTTTTTTATCTTAGGCTCTGCTGGGTTTTGACTTTTTCCCCCCTTTTATTCTGCAGCCATCCCCCTACTCCATTTTTCTTGCTTTCTGCATCTTTCTCCTCCATTTTCTTCCCGCCCTCTATTTTTCCCCACTCATGTTCCATTTTTTTATGAGCTCTGCTGCTCAATTTTCTTTTTTGCAGACTCATCCTCCAGTCCCCCAGTTTTCCATCCTACTCTCTGGACCCATTTTTTTTTTTTTAAAAAGCCACAGAGGAAAAAATATGTATTTCGGGGCTTGTTTTTTGATTTTGGGGCAGAGGGGGGGGAGGAGAAAATGGAGACAGTGGGGAAATGGAAGAGAGGGGGGGGAGAAAAGGGAGAGGGAGGGGGGAGAAGGAAAGTGAGAGAGGGGGGTTTAGGGAAGGGGGGGGGAAGGAGCAGGGGAAAAGGGAAAGTGTGTAAAGGGTTTTATGTGTGTGTGTGTTGGGTTGTTGTGTGTGTGTGTGTGTGTGTGTGGTGTGTGTGTGTGTGTGTGTGTGTGTATTTTGTGTGTGTGTTTGTATCACCCCTTTTTGGTCGGACTTAGCTCCCGGGCCCCCCCCCCTTTCCCGATCGCCCTGGGTTTTCCCCTCCCTGCTCCATGAGCTTTATCATACCCCGGGCTTAAAGTTAATGTTGGTTCTGCCCCCCCTAACATCACTTGTAACTATTCCCCCTTTACCCGGGGTGAAGAGTATTCCAACATTCCTTTTACTCATTTAAGTCTTCATCTTCCCCGGGGCCCCCTTTTTTCTGTTTTCCCCTCTCTGGAACATCATGTCTCTGTCCACCTTTTAATTCCTCTCCAATTTTTTTTATATGACGTTATCCCTATCCCCCTTTAACTTTCCCGTCCTCCATTGTCGTCGGGCCGTTTCCCAATCTTTCTTCCCCGGGTATTCCCCCTAGCTCTGGGGCTAGTCTTGTTTCAAACCTTAGCACTTTCCAATTTTTTGACGTGTTTGACCTTGGGGGGTTCCAAACTGGTGCTGCATACTTTTAATATGGGCCTGACGTATATGGGTATAGAGTTTGAACGATTCCTTGCTGAGGTATCGGAACGATATTCTTTTTTAGGCGCCCATATCTGCAAAGCCCGCAGCAATTATCTGGTGAAAGCGCCCCAAGAAGGTATATTTACTCACCCCAAGACCCTTTTCCTTTAGTAAGGTTTGCAGTCTTTTGGCCCCCCCCTAGACTATACCCGTCTTCAGTCTTTCTGTCCTTCCCAATTCATGACTTTCCCTTAGGCGGGGGTTAAAATTTAAGGGCCAGTTATAAAACCCCGAGTCCAGCCTGTCCAGGTTTTCTGTAGTCCTGTCTGATCCTCATCTGATTTAATTCCCTCATTAACTTCACATCATCTGCAAACGGGCATTTTGAGTCATCTTTCCATCATGTTATTCAAAAAAACCAAAACATCACAGGTCCGGGGATGACACCTTTCGTGGATGTTCTGGAACCCCCCGACCACCCTTTTAAACCCCCAACTTAAAGGGCCCGGGGGGGACTCATTCCCTCATCTTCGTATATGTTCACTGTCTTCAATTTATGTCCTGAATTTGTATTGATAAAGCCAAATGGCGAAACGTTACATTAAAGATCCCAGATGTTTCATGTTCTTAATTTATCTTGTACTTGTAGAAATAAAGAAATTATTATATTATCCTTTTAAATTTCCTCCGAACATCAACCAGCTGAAGGAAAATCTCAAAACTTTTCTAGAGACTAAACATTGGGTTGGAAAGTGGAGGTAAAGTCTTTGTTGAGGGAAAGGGCTAGAATTATTCTGGATGACAGACATTCAAACGCCGTTTACTAATTCCTCGGGTGACAGACATTCAAACGCCCTTTCTACTAATTCTTCTGGATAACAGACATTCTAACTGCCGTTGCTACAATTTTTTTGATGACAGACATTCAAACCCGTTGCTACTAATTTTTTTTGGGTGACAAAAATTCAAATGTCGTTGTGTTATTCTCAAAACGATAAAAGACAGACATTTCAAAGCTTTGAATCTTTATTCCCGGGGAAAGTTTCGCCCGTCAGTGGTTCTTCAGTCCCGTCAGTGGCTTTTTGTCCGTCATGGCTTTTTCAGTCCGCAGTGGCTTTTTTAGTCCCGTCAGTGGCCCTTTAGTCCCGCGGGCTTTCGTCCGTCAGTGGCTTCTTCCCGTCCCCTCAGTGGCTTTTTCAGTCCCGCCGGGCTTTTCAGTCCCGCAGTGGCTTCTTCAGTCCCGTCAGTGGCTTTTCAGTCCGTCAGGGCTTCTTCAGTCCGTCAGTGGCTTCAGTCCCTTTGTGGCCTTCAGTCCCGTCAGTGGCCCTTTAGTCCCGTCAGTGGCCCTTCAGTCCGTCGTCTTTTCAGTCCCGCCAGAGGCTTCTTCAGTCCCCTGTGGTTCTTCATCCCCGGCGGAGGTTCTTCAGTCCGTCAGTGGCTTCTTCAGCCGTCAGTGGCTTCTTCAGTCCGTCAGTGGCTTCTTCAGTCCCGGGGCTTCTTCAGTCCCGTCAGTGGCTTTCCCGTCCGCTGGTTTTTCAGTCCGCCAGAGGCTTCTTCAGTCCGGGGCTGGCTTTTCGTCCTGCGGAGCCTTCAGTCCCGTCAGTCTTCTTCAGTCCCGTCAGTGGCTTTTCAGTCCGTCAGTGGCTTCAGTCCCGTCAGTGGCCCTTTAGTCCTCCGGGCTTCTTCAGTCCCCCGTGGCTTCTTCAGTCCCCGTTTTTCAGTCCCGTGTGGCTTCTTCAGTCCCGTAGTGGCT
This sequence comes from Cherax destructor, assembly GCA_009830355.1. Lineage (NCBI taxonomy): Eukaryota > Metazoa > Arthropoda > Malacostraca > Decapoda > Parastacidae > Cherax > Cherax destructor. The sequence goes on along the minus strand of WNWK01033221.1, from coordinate 9,312 downwards.
TTTTCAGTCCGCAGTGGCTTTTTTTAGTCCCTGGGGGTCTTCAGTCCCCTCAGTGGCCCTTTAGCCCGTCAGTGGCTTTTCAGTCCGCGTGGCTTCTTCAGTCCGCCCGTGGCTTTTTCAGTCCCGCAGGGCTTCTTCTTCCCCAGTGGCCCTTTAGTCCGCCAGAGGGTTCTTCGTCCCGGGGTCTTCCCCCTCCCGGGGGCTTTTTAGCCCGCCGGAGGCTTTTCAGTCCCGTCGTGGGTTCTTCAGTCCCCAGTGGCTTCTTCGTCCCGCAGTGGCTTCTTCGTCCGTCAGTGGCTTCTTCGTCCGTCGTGGCTTCTTCAGTCCCGTCAGTGGCTTCTTCGCCGCGTGGCTTCTTCAGTCCGCCAGAGGGTTTTCAGTCCGTCAGTTTTTCACCCGCCGGGGGCTTCTTATCCCCAGTGGCTTCTTCAGTCCCGTGTGGCTTTTTCAGTCCGTCAGTGGGCCCTTTGTCCCGTCAGTGGCTTCTTCAGTCTCGTCAGTGGGTTCTTCAGTTTGCGTGGCTTTTCAGTCCCGTCAGTGGCTTCTTCGTCCCCCCGTGGCTTTTCAGTTTGTCATGGCTTCTTGTCCCGTGGTTTTGGTCCCGTCAGGGTTTTTCAGTCCCGTCAGTGGCTTTTTCGGTCCCACCAAAAAAGATAAAAGATGAATGTTTGGAAAAATTTTTATCTTAAAAATTGAATATTCCGTCCAGGAATTAAACCTTGGAGGTTGAATGCTAGTAAGTCCTAGTGGAATTAAACCTGTGAGGTTGATATGATAAGTCCTACTGGGAAATTTAAAACCGGGGGTTGATATGCATAAGTCCAGGGAATTAAAAACCAGGTGATATAGCTAGTAAGTCCGAGTGGAATTAAACCTTAGGTTATATGCTAGTAAGTCCGTAGTGGAATTAAAACCGTGAGGTTTTAAAAGCTAGTAAGTCCGGTGGAATTAAACCTGTGAGGTTTATAGCAGTAACCGTAGTGGGAAATTTAAAACCAGGTTGATATATAGAAGTCCGTAGGAATTAAACCTTAGGGTTATATAGCTAGTAAGTCCCTAGTGGGAAATTTAAAACCCGTGAGGTTGATATAGTGAAGTCCGTAGTGGGAAAATTGGGGGTTGATATAGCTAGAAAACCGATGGGTTAAACCTGTGAGGGTTTTAAAATAGTAAGTCCAGGGAATTAAACCGTGAGGTTTATATAGCTATAAGTCCGCAGGGAATTAAACCTGTGAGGTTGATATAGCTAGTAAGTCCGTAGTGGAATTAAACCTGTGAGGTTGATATAGCTAGTAAGTCCGTAGTGAATTAAACCTGTGAGGTTGATATAGCTAGTAAGTCCGTAGTGGAATTAAACCTGTGAGGTTGATATAGCTAGTAAGTCCGCAGTGGAATTAAACCTGTGAGGTTGATATAGCTAGTAAGTCCGTAGTGAATTAAACCTGTGAGGTTGATATAGCTAGTAAGTCCGTAGTGGAATTAAACCTGTGAGGTTGATATAGTTAGTAAGTCCGTAGTGGAATTAAACCTGTGAGGTTGATATAGCTAGTAAGTCCGTAGTGGAATTAAACCTGTGAGGTTGATATAGCTAGTAAGTCCGTAGTGGAATGCTAGACGCTGTTCTTTGACACCTATGTAATATCAAACTGTAGTGAAAGGTAACCTTTGGAGGTGTAGTTACAGAAGCCATTTTGGGAGGATTGTTGTTATCGACCACATCCAACAATAACAACTTTGTTTATTACGTACAATAATGTACGTACACACTGACAGTTGGCCCCGCCAACGTTGAAACAAAGGAAGCAATCTTCTAAACCTGATCGCGAATCCGGGTTGTGAAGTGGAATCATCTCACTAAACGCGATTCAGCTTACGGTGATGTACGTGGCGCTATTATTCTAACCTTCAGCTTACGGTGATGTACGTGGCGCTATTATTCTAACCTTCAGCTTACTGTGCCTCAGCCAGGCTTCCTGAGTGCTTTCTTCAAATACCTTTTTTTTTAATATATATTTCATGTTGGGGTTCTTGGTTTTAGAGAATTAAAGTTTGTATTCTTTGAGATGATGAAGAATTTAGGGAGGACGTTCAGTGTGTTTGTTTGTGTGTGTGTATGTATGTACTCACCTAATTGTACTCACCTAATTGTGGTTGCAGGGCTCGAGACTCAGCTCCTGGCCCCGCCTCTTCACTGACCGCTACTGGGTCCCTTCTCTCCCTGCTCCATGAGCTTTATCATACCTCGTCTTAAAGCTATGTATGGTTCCTGCCTCCACTACATCACTTGCTTTGGAACTAACCTTGTCGCAAACCTTTGCACTTTCTCTAATTTCTTGACGTGCTTGACCAGGTACGGGTTCCAAACTGGCGCTGCATACTTTAGTATGGGCCTTACGTACACGGTGTACAGTCATGAACAATTCCTTATTAAGGTATCGGAACGCTATTCTCAGGTTTGCCAGTCGCCCATATGCTGCAGCAGTTATCTGGTTGTTGTGTGCTTCCGGAGACGTGCTCGGTGTTATACTCACCCCAAGATCTTTCTCCTTGAGCGAGGTTTGCAGTCTTTAGCCACCTAGCCTATACTCCTGTCTGCGGTCTTCTTTGCCCTTCCCCGATCTTCATGACTTTGCATTTGGCGGGTTAAATTCGAGAAGCCAGTTGCTGGACCAGGTGTCCAGCATGTCCAGGTCTCTTTGAAGTCCTTCCTGATCCTCATCTGATTTAATTCTCCTCATTAACTTCACATCATCTGCGAACAGAGACGCTTCTGAATCTATCCCGTCCGTCATGTCATTCACATTTACCAAGAATAGCACAGGTCCTAGGACTGACTCCTGTGAGACCCGCTCGTCACAGGCGCCCACTGTGAGACCTCATCACGTACCATGACCCGTACCATCACGTACCATGATCCATTGCAGTGCCTTTCCTGTTATACACGCCTGATCCTCTAACTTCTGCACTAATCTCTTATGAGGAACTGTGTCGAAGGCCTTCCTGCAGTCCAAGAAAATGCAATCAACCCACCCCTCCTCTCGTGTCTTACTTCTGTTACTTTGTCATAGAACTCCAGTAGGTTTGTGACACAGGATTTGCCTTCCATGAATCCTTGCTGGTTGCTGTTTATAATCTTGTGCCGTTCCAGGTGCTCCACCATTCTCCCCCTGATGATTTCCCCATTACTTTGCACACTATACACGTAAGTGGTTTATAGTTTAGTGCCTCGTGTGTATGTGTGTGTGTGTTTTACTCACGTATTTTGGTTGCAGGGCGATTCATAGCTCCTGGCCCTGCCTATTCACTGGTCAATACTAAGTCACCCACCCCTTTTCCTCCCATGAGCTTTATCATACCTCTTCAAAGCTGTTCCACTTCCTGACAACACTAAGGCTGAAGAAGCACTTCCAACTTTCCCCATGTCTCACCCCCTGGCCCATCCAGTAGTGTCCACTATTTCCCTGTGTTCCATCGGGGTTTTCATTGGTTTCTTGCATTTTGATTTTCACAATATTTTTCCTGTACTTGATGCTGGTACCCTTGCTGTGTGTGACTCTCCCCCCCTTGCTGTGTGGGGACTCCTCCCCTTGCTGTGTGTGACTCTCTCCCCTTGGGGTTTTTTGTGTGGGGACTCTCTCCCCTTGCTGTGTGTGACTCTCTCCTTTGTTTGTGTGTGACTCTCTCCCCCTTGCTGTGTGTGACTTTTCCCCCCCTTGCTGTGTGTGACTCTCTCCTTTGCTGTGTGTGACTCTCTCCCCCCTTTGCTGTGGGGACTCTCTCCTCCTTGCTGTGTGTGACTCTCTCCCCCTTGCTGTGTGTGACTCCCCCCCTTGCTGTGTTTTTTGGGACTCTCCCCCCCTTGCTGTGTTTTTTGTTTCCTCTCCCCTTGCTGTGTGTGACTTTCTCCCCTTTGTTGTGTGTGACTCTCTCCCCCTTGCTGTGTGGGGACTCTTCCCCTTGCTGTGTGTGACTCCCTCCCCCCCTTGCGGGGGTTTTTTTGTGTGTGACTCTCCCCCCTTTTTGGGGGTTTTTTTGTGTGGGGACTCTCTCCCCCTTTGTTGTTGTGACTCCCCCCGGGACTCTCCCCCCCTTTTTGGGGGTTTTTTTTGTGTGGGGACTCTCTCCCCCTTTTTGGGGTTTTTTGTGTGGGGACTCTCCCCCTTGCTGTGTGTGACTCTCTCCCCTTGCTGTGTGTGACTTTCCTCCTTGTGTGTGTGACTCTCTCCCCCCTTTTGGGGGCTTTTTTTGTTTGGGACTTTTCCCCCTTTTGGGGTTTTTTGTGTGTGACTCTTCCCCTTGCTGTGTGTGACTCCCCTCCTTGCTGGGGTTTTTTTTGACTCCCCCCTTCCCCTTTTTTGCTGTGTGTGACTCTCTCCTTTGCTGTGGGGACCCTCCCCTTGCTGGGGGTTTTGGGGGGACTCTTTTCCTCCTTGTGTGTTTTTTTGTGTGGGGGGGTTACTCATCTATATGTGGTTGCGGGGGGTGGGACCCACAGCTCTTGGCCCTGCCCATTGTTTTCCACTACATGGTACACTATCTTCTGGCTTCAAGATCCTTGTCGTACCTTTTTTAAAGCTGTATGTATCCTGCCTCTACCACATCACTTCAGTTTGTTCGTGAAATTTTAAGGTTGAAGAAATATTTCCCTAACATCCTGTAACTCATCTGATTTTTTAAGTTCCAGTTTAGCCCTGTTGTTCCTATTTCTAATCAGTAAAACATTTCCCCCTTTTTCACCTTGTCAATTTTTCTCAGTTTTTTGTACGTCGTTTTCATACCCCCTTAGTTCTCCTGTCCCCCCGTGTCATTGGGTTTGGGAGTTCCATTAACCTCTTCTCATAGGACATACCCCTTATCTCCGGGTCTAGTCTTGTTGCAAACTTCTGCACTTTCTCCAATTTCTTTTTATGCTAGACCAGGGTGGGTTCCGTACTTGTGCTACGTGTTCCAATATGGCCCTGACGTACGGGGTACAGGGGTCCTGGTCACTTATTTAGATGTCGAAAAACTATCAATATATTTGCAAGAAGCGGGAGGAGTAATTTTTTGACGTGCGCCTCAGGGGGTATCCCCCCTTGATACTCCACCAAGGTCCTTTTCCTTGAGGGGGGTTTTTACCGTTTGGGCCCCCAGTTTTGCCCCCGTCTCCCGGGCTACTTTGTCGTGCTCAAAGCTTCATTATTTGAACTACGTGCGGTTAAAATTCCCGGGGCCATTTGTCGGGCCAGGCCCTTTTAAACCCGTCCAGATCCCGTTGTAGCCCTTTTCCGGTCCTCGTCCGTTTGTATCCTTTCCTTTTTTTTAAATTGACCCGTCCGAAACAAGGATGTATCTGACTCTTTTCCCCTTTTGGGTATGCCATTCATGTATACAAGAAACAACCCGAATTTTTACTGATCCTCCCGGGAAACCCCTTTTTACTGGCACCCATTCCCCCACCTCGTCACGGGGCCGTTCCCCGTTACTGGCACCCATTCCCACCTCGTCACGGACTGTCATCCCTTACTGGGCCCCCTTCCCACACCTTTTTTTACGGACCGTCACTGTTACTAGCAAACCCCTTCCCCCCACCTTTTCACGGACCGTCACTCGTTACTAGCACCCATTCCCACACCTCGTCACGGACCGTCACTCGTTACTAGCACCCATACCCCCACCTCGTCACGGGCCATCACTCGTTACTAGCACCCATCCCACACCTCGTCACGGACCGTCACTCGTTACTAGCACCCATTCCCACACCTCGTCACGGGCCATCACTCGTTACTAGCACCCATTCCCACACCTTGTCACGGACCGTCCTCGTTACTAGCACCCATTCCGACACCTCGTCACGGACCGTCACTCGTGGTTTCCTTCCTGTCAGGTACTCCTTCATCCACTGCAGTCGATCAAGCAAGCTTTTGACAAGCGCACAAGGATTGGTGTGTCAAAGCCTTCTTACAGTTGAAGAAAATGCAGTCTACCCTTCCCTCTCTCTCCTCTCTTACTTCTGTCATCTTGTCCTGTAACTCAGTGGGTTTTTGAGACAGATTTTCTTTCTAGGAGCTCCACCACTCTTCTCCATACTTTACATATTATATATGTTACTAGCGACACTGGTCTGTATGCTACCTGTCTGTTTTCTTTATTAAAAATTGGGACTACCTCTGCCGTCTTCTACACCTCTGTCAGTTGCTCTGTTTCGACTGACTTGATGATGATTGTTGTTAGTGGTACACACAGTGCCTCTGCTCCCTCGCCAGTACATGCTCATGTGATCCTACCGCCTCGTGTTCTGGAGCTTGTCTGCTCCTCAGAGACTACCTTTCTTAATCTCATGCTGAGCTATTCAAAGATTCCTAGGCCATGTTTTGCAGCTTCCCACCTTCCTTCTTCAGCCTTATTACTTTGTCCCTGTCTGTTTTCCTCCTGATATGGCAATATAATTCTGGGTCGGAATTGACTTTCATTACTGTCATTCTCAAAGTCTCTTTGAGCCTCTATCCTTGTCCATGAATACTTGTTTCTGGCTCTTTGGCTCACCTTCCTGTTTTCCTTAGTCATAAGAACATAAGAACATAAGAATGGAGGAACACTGCAGAAGGCCTACTGGCTCTAGCACTTTGGCTTTGGCCTATCTTCATTCTGGGTAAACCATTGGCTCTCTTTGGTCTTTCCATTTTTCTCTTCCTTTCTGTCCACATATTCCATTATCCATCTCTAATTCACTTTCCCACTGCCCCTTATACAAGAATTGCCTCTTGTTTCTGTTGTGTATTCTTTTGAAGTTTGATTCTCACATTTTTTCCCCTGCTGTTTCACCCTTTACTGTTAATTCAACAAGGTATTCGAAGCTCAGGACCTAGTGATCACTAGCGCTGATGGGCCTTTCATACGTAATGTCAATATATCAGAATCGCTCAGGAGAATACAAGGTACAACCTTGCTAGGTCCACGCTCTCCATGTTCATGCATGAAGTTCTCCATTACCTCCTCCAGCATCTTAACCCTCCACGTTTCTGCTTCCACGTGTGGCTCTAGATGTACCCTGTCAATTTCCTTTTTTAAAGTCCCCTATGACCTACAGGTTTGCCTTGTGTGAAATCACGGACATAGTTGATTTCCCAGACGGTTAAACCTACCTAAGTGAGGGAAAACGAGGAGGACGAGGAGAGACCAACATATGCCTATGATAGGCTGCCACATTTCTTTATGCACTGTTAATTTCTAAGATTATCTAGTGATGAAGCCTCCATAGGATAATGTATTATGCATTACTACTTATTGTATTTAAACTGAGTTAAAATTAGACATAGAGTAATCTAGCTAGTACCTCTCACAACCTACACAATTGTAACTGGCACTTGTTCCATCCAGCCATGAGTGCCCTCTGCCTAGGGCAGCGATCGGCTCTGCCTACCCAACCACTCACGAAAAATCCTGTGCAAGAGTGAAGTCGGTGACCAAGAGCTGCCCAAATGTGCAGATCAATAACAGCCTAGTTAATTAGGACTACTTATCCTATGACAGGCCTAGGTGCAGTGAAGTACTCTATTCTACGATAAGACATACAATGCAACTAGACCCCTCTCACTGTTACCTTTGAAACTAATTTATGGCTTCTTTCGTGGACATAAACAGTTGCAGATGGTGACTTATAGAAGCACGTTGGGGATCTGCTGATTCAAAGGTTCTCATACCCCAAGAGTAAGTACCCAGTGACAGTATCATTGAATGCACATTCCTTGTATGTTATTGGGGCAGAGTCTTACCACATCCTGCAGCCCAAGATGCAACATGTCTGCAACTACCCTTTTCACACTGGACATGTGAAAACTATTGGTAAGAATTCGGAGAAAGAAAGGGGATGGCAGGTTTCTGGAAAAAATTCCGAAATTGACTTGATTGGATCATTAACCTTTTCGGTCATAATCCACAGACACTATTCTACACACTGGCCATCTCAGCTAAAGTATCCACCATTGCTCTGTTGTTTTCATCATTCTCTTGTCTTGCCTCTTGCTGTTTAGTGAAGGGTTGTACAACACTGCTATCGCCACTTTGGGACCTCTGGTCTTAAGTGATCTAACTATGTGGTCAACTGCTTTCCTCTGTTTATTACTCCATCTTCTCAAAACACACTGGTTTCTGACGAGCAGTGGTACTCTCCCTCTGCCTCTTCTTCCTTCTTTCCCAATCTTACCTCAAAATCTGATAGTCAGTTGGGAATATCGCGCCTTTTATCATACCATTAGTTTTGTCTCAGTGAGCGCTAAAATGACAGGGGATGCCGCCATGTTTCGTTCAAGCAGTTCCTCAATCTTTACTTGATTACTTCCGGGTTTATGTACAAAACTTCAGCTTTTTTCAAATACTAAGTTCGGATTAGTGGGTTCTTAAAGTCCTGCCCATGTGTCAGAGGTGTGAGGGACTTGTGAGGGTTGTGGGTATACAAGGGAGGGGTTTCTGTGAGGAAGGTATTTGTACTGGAGGTTTCAGAATGTGTGTACAGGTAGCAGGGGTCCATTCACAGCTCCTGGTCCCGTTTCTTTGCTGGTCGATACTAGATCACTCTCCTGCTCCATGAGCTTAATCACACCTCTTCTTAAAGCTATGTATGGGTCCTACCCCCACTACATCACTCTCCAAGTTGTTCCACTTCCCGACAATCCAAAGCTAAAGAAATACTTTTTACATCCCCATGACTCACCAGAATCTTCAACTTCCAATTGAGATTCCTTGTTGCTGTGTCCCATCTCTGAAACATTCTGTCCCTATCAACCTTGTATATTCCTCTTAGTATTTTATATGTCGTTATCATGTCCCCATATCTCCCTGTCCTCCAGTGTCGTCAGGTTGATTTCCTCTCCTCGGAGGACATCCTCTTGCTAAGGTACTTGTTGGAAACCTTTGCACTTTCTTACTTATTGACGTGCTTGACTAGGTGTGGGTTCCATACTGGTGCTGCATACTCCAATATGGGCCTGACGTACACAGTGTCAGAGTCTTGAACGATTCCCAATGAGGTATCGGAACGCTATTCTTAGGTTTACCAGGCGCCTTGTCAAGCAGATATTTTGTTGATGTGCGCCTCAGGAGATGTGTTCGGTATTATACTCACCCCAAGATTTGCAGTCTTTAGCCCCCTAAACTGTACTCCGTCTGCGGTCTTCTTTTCCCTTTTTCCCAAACTTCATGACTTTGCATTTGGTGGGTTAACTCCAAGAGCCAGTTGTTGGACCAGGTGTGCAACCTGTCCAGATCCCTTTATTTGTTCTACCTGAGCCTTATTCACTTGATTTCAAAGCATTAACTTGGTCATCAGCAAAC
>WNWK01033220.1:0-21315 GCA_009830355.1 Cherax destructor | reverse complement strand
TAATTTCAACTCCCTTGCAAAACAAAAAAAAAGTACTCACCATATGTGGTTGCGGGGGTCGAGACAGTATGTATGCACATGCAAAAAGGGGGCCCATATATACATAAAAAATTTTTGCATGTATACATTTTTTCCCACAAATACATATGCACACATGCATATAAAATTTTAAAAAAATTTTTCCCCCATGCAAATATGCACATTCATCCCCAACGCATACAAAAAAATCAAAAAACACAAATAAATATTCTGACTCACGAAATCGTAATGATACGATTGCAAACAAACCATACCCACGGGTGAGGTTCGAACCCCGGTCAAAAGAGTCTCAAAACCCCAAAAATATTTCATGTGAAAATTTAAATATCCGCGGATGCGGGGATTTTTCCAATACATCACTAATTCATACATACACAAAAAAATAAAGTCCCTTAAAAGAATATAAAAAACATAGATCGAAATTCTTTCCCAAAACATACAAAAGTTTATACAGATTTCTGTTTTTCCCGGAAACTAGAATTTTGGCCCCCCCCCAAAATTTGTTTTTTGCGTGGGGGTTGAGGTGGGGGGGTGGACTTGTGCATTTCTAAAAACCCCTTTTTAGGATCACGCAGCCACGGGAAATGCATATATTTTTCATGTTCCCAATTTTAAAAAAGATCTTGTCTTATGCCAACAGACATATGTGGATTAGGGATGTTTTTTAAAAGGAATTTTTGGGTTCACTTAGTGGAAACCCGGGGCAAGTGATTTTCAAAATACAGGTTTTCGAATCTAAAAAAAAAAAAACGGCACATTATCGTATTGGAACAAAACAAAAATCGGATAGGAATGAAACTTGCGACGACGTTTGGGTCCCCCGGACCATTATTCACATTAACACAGGAAGGTAAGGCACCCCAGAATATATTGAAAAGGGGAAAAACGGACACAGACAGGGGGAAAGGGGAAAAAAATTTGGGGAAGATAAAAGTGGGGGAAAAAACACAAATGTAGCATAATTTATCCTTTTTTGACTTTTTTTCGCCCACACAATGGGTTTACCAGGTCACTAATACATATCCCCCGCCCCCCCAGGCTTCCCCCGACTCCCCCCGTATACAAACTCTTTTTCCCTTCACCCAGGTAGATCTTTTGTGATTTTGGGAAGCCCCTGTGGGGGGAAACAGTAAAATTTTATAAAATTTTCTTTTTATATTTTTTAACCCCGTCTGTATTTTAAAACTTTTTTAATTGCTTCTACCATTTGGGGATTACATTAATGTGGTAGAAAAGTAGTAGTAGTAGTGGGTAGTAGTAGTGGTGGATTTGTAGAGTAGTGGTGGTGGGGTGAGTAAAGGGGTAAGAAAAGAGAGGGCATTAAAAGGGGTGGTAGTGGTAGTAGAGTAGTGGTGGGAGTAGTAGTATTTGTATTTAAGTTTAGAGAGTAGGGATAGAAAGAGAGAGAGGAGGGAGAGAGAAAAGGGAAAAGAAAAAGTAGTAGTATTTGTGGAGTAGAGAGGGGGAAGTAGTAGTAGTGGAAAGTAGAGTGGGGAAGGGGGAGTAGGGAGTAGAGTGGAAAGGGGGGAGAAGAGATTTGGGCAGTAGAGTAGAGGGCAGAGAGAGGGGGGAATAGAGTAGGGAAAAGGGGGGGAATAGAGTAGAGTAGTGGTAGTAGTGGCAGAGTAGGGGTGGGAGAGAGTAGAGAGGGTAGTAGAAAAGGGATTTTTTGGTAGGGGAAATTTGGGCAGAGAGTAGAGTGTAGTAGTGGCAGTAGTAGTATTAGTAGTAGAGTAGTATTTTGGTGGAAATTTTGAGTAGTAGGGCAAATAGAAAAAGTAGTAGTGTAGTGGTAGAGTAAAGGATAGTAGAAATTGGGGTAGTAGTAGTGGTAGATTTGATTTTAACAAAAAAAAAACATTTGAATTTTAAAAGACTTTTGGGGGTACTAAGAAAAATTTTTTTCAGTTTTTTTTTATATTAAATATAAAATTTAAAAATAAAAGCATATAATCTGAATAAAAACATATAATCTAATAATCTGAAAAAACCATTTAAAAAAAAAAAAAGTAAAAAAAAAAAGTCACAAGAAAAACGTTTTGGTGTAGTGTCAAGTCGCCCCACCTAGTGTCACGCAGGACACTCCACCCCTTGTCATGAAACCCTTCTCCACCGTGTCCTCAGCCCCCCTTGTCTCTGTCTTATGGCACCCCTTTCCCCCGGGGTCCCATAACCCGTTCCCCCTTGCCCACAGGGCCCCCCCCGGTGTCACCCACGCCCCGGTGTCACCCGACCGCCTTTTTTTGTTAAGCCCCCTTTCTCTTTACTTCCCCCTTTCCCCCTTGTCACACAAAAAATTTTTGTGTCCCCACGACCCCCCCTGTAACATGAACTCATCTATAATTAACCCTTTTTCCCCCGGTTATGAAAAAAAAAACCACACGATTTTTAAACGTTCTTGCCATCTCACAAACCCCTTTTGACTACACCATAAATACCTTGACACTTTGTCATTACCAGTGTCACACAAGACGCCATAACATAAGTGTCACACAAGACACCAAACATAAAAATCACACAAAACACCCCAGGTACATAATTTCAGGAAAAGGGGGGGAGGTACAACAGTCCAGGTACATCGTCGCGGGGACATCGTCCGGGTAAAATCGTCGCAGGTACATCTGCTTACTCGTCCGGGGACATCCGCCATCGTGGGGTCATCCCGGGGAAAATCGCGCGGTAATGTCGAGGTCACCAAAAACTCAAAATCGATTTTTGACCTTTCCCCCCCCTTGTTGTAGGCTTCCCCCCCCACAAAAACCCCAAACCCCAAGGTCTTGGCGAACCCAGGGGTAGTCGGGCTGGTGGACTCTCCCCCGTTGAATAGGGGGGGTCTCATTTACACTGTATCGCCCCCGGCAGTCAAACATCAGGCTGATGACGTAACCCCTTTACTCCCCGGGGGGGGAATTTTTTAACAACCATTGAGAACCAAAATTGAAAGGGGGGAGTAAGGGGGAGGAGTAGAGAGGGAGAGAGAAAGGAAGAGAGGGCAGAAAAGTAGAGAGAGAAAGGGAAGGGAGGGAGAGGGGGAGAGAGAGAGGGATAGAGAGAGAGAGGGGGAGAGAAGGAGAGAGAGGGCAGATTAGAGAGAAAAAAGGGGGTAGAAAGGGGAAGGGGAAGGGAAGAGTAAGAGAGGGGAGAAAAAGGGGAGAGAGGGAAAAAGAGAGAGAGGAGAGAGGGCAGAGAAGGGAGAGAGAAGGAGAGAGGGAGGAGAGAAGAATTTGGAGAGAGAAAAGGGGAAAGAGAGAAGGGGAGAGAGAGAGGGCAGAGAAGAGAGAAGAGAGAGAGGGAAAAAAGAGGAGTGAAAGGGGAGAAAGGGAAAAAGGTTACCGACAAAAAGGGTTTTATCATTTTTTTTTTAAAAGAATTTTTAAAAAAGGGGGCCGTTTTATTTTTTTAAAGGGTTTTTTTTTCAGGTTTCCTGATTACCTTTGTTTTTAAAATAGGGGGAAAGGGAAGGGTCATTGTGTTAAAAACATTAATTAAGTTTTATTCCAAAAGCCCCCGGCTGGACCTGCACCTGTGTACGACCCACCCAAAATGGGCCTGCCCCTTTTTGTCCCCGGGGACCCCCGGCTGGACCTGCACCTGGGGCCCACGAGCCCAGGGGTGGACCTGCACCTGTGCGCGGCCCGGCTGGACCTGCACCTGGGGGCCCCGACAGAGGCGGGCCCCCCCCCTTTTGCACAGAGGGCCCCGGCTGGACCTCCCCCGGGGGACGATGCACAAGACCCCGGGAAAAATTTTCACTTTCAGTCAATCTTATTTTTTCTGGGGAAACCCTTTTCCCGCCTCCTCCTCCTTTCTTTACCTGGTACTTGCCCCTTTTTTTACCAACTTTTACTGTTTTTTGACCTTCAGTTTTTCAACTTGCTAACCTGTGAGGGGAAACTTTAGGCAGGGATCCTGGGGGCCGGGGGGAATTTCCCCCGGGTCAGAGTCCTTCACGGGTCAAGACATTACCTTCAAGGGGGAAAAAAATTTTTTATTTAGAATTTTCGTTTCTTTTTAAAAAAATAAATTTATTTATTTTTTAAAATTTTGGGAAAAAAAAAAATTAAAAAGAAAATTTTTATCTGCCTTTTTTTTTTATTTATTTAATAAATAATTTTTACGGGTCTACAAGTGTTGTTTCAATTTTATTATAACTCTATAGATCCATCAACCAGTGTGACGTTCTTATTGTACCTATTTTTACTCTAAATGATTTTCACATTTGAGTTACTTAGTTGTTTTAATTCTTAGGTTTATCATCATGACCAATTTCTTCTCTATCTTACTGCTAAACTTTAAATAATAAGATATACAAAGACCCCAATGGAAATAAGTCACTTTGACTTTTGGGGCTATTCTAGGTAATTGCTATATAGTAATAATAATAATAATAATAATAATAATAATAATAATAATAATAATAATAATAATAATAATAATAATAATAATAATAATAATAATAAATTTTTTTTCTTTATTTCTACAAGAAGAAGGTATACAAACCACACTGACATCAATGACATACTACTATATATGAAGCCACATGTTATGCAGAGCATTTCTGGCAAATTAGGTCACTTGGTGCTTATGTGTAGCTATGCCTAAACAAACATATTTACTGATGTGATAAGATTAGGTTATCGTTGTGTGTCGCAGGAACTTTAATACATTAACTGTATTAAAATTTAGATGACACACTTACTATTATTCAGCTGAATATCTATTACAAATAAATAAATATCTTTATTTCTACAAGTACATGTACAAGGTATACAGACCATAGCTGACATCAATGACATATTACTATATAGAAAGCTCCTTTATATGCAAAGCATTTCTGGCAAATTAGGTCAGTCTTGTCCCGGGATGCGACCCACACCAGTCTACTAACCCAGGTACCCATTTTACTGATGGGTGAACATAGACAACCGGTGTAAGAAAACACGCCCAATGTTTCAAACCGGCCGAGAATCGAAGTTACAAAGGTAATGAATCATGTAGTAGTAAATTTACTTAATTACGTTTATACATGGTTGCAATCATGAACAAATTATAAAGTAATGAGCAATTCACTAGTCTACACCCGGTTACAATTGAAATGAGTTATTGGTGCAAATATTAATTGTTGGGTCTCACACACACTTACGCTAAGGCCCTATCAGCCTACCAAGCAGGGCCAAGGAGTGAAGGGGAGAGCAGCTGGGTGCAGGTGGAGAGGGGATGGTCAGATGCAGAGGCACGACCATGCCACCAAGAGCTACAGGAAAAATTAAGGGAGAAAATGGTCATGTACAGACAGGAACCAGAGTCTCAGAGGAAAGGCAATGGGAGGAAGAGGAGAGGGCGAGGTCAGTGTTTATTCATGAGCTCCAGGAGAGTGAGGAAGGACACACACTGAAAGACGGCAGGCAGAAAGAAATGAGATTGAGAACATCATCAAAGAAATAGGTGAAGAGGACATGTCCGAGATTGTAAATTTTCAGAGAATATGGGGTACGTGAAGGGGAGAAAACGACCAATCAAGCTGATTTTCAGGACAGAAACAGTGCGAAACAGGATCCTCCAAGAGAAACCACGGTTGAAGGAATCGGAAGAATACAAGAGGGTGTTCCTAGACCGAAACAGAACAAAAACAGAACGACAGCAGCTGAAGGAAAGGATACAAAAGCGAAGGGAGCTAGGAGGAGAGACAAGGACAGAATCAGCAGAGGACAACCAGATAAGGGCAGAGCAACAAGAGCAAGCACACAAAGAACCATCTCCAGAACCCTACAACCAATCACGCTATCCCAACACAAACCATAATCCCCACCCAACACTCCGCTATAGAATCCCGCAGTACACTGGCAGGCCTCACACCCCACAGACCCCAAAACACAGTGTTGGAGAGGAAACTGAAGGTATGGAATAAGTGGGAGAAGTGGCACGAAAGAGTCAAAGAGGCATCACCGGACATAGCTCTCACAGAAACCAAGCTCACAGGTATGATAACAGATGCCATCTTTCCAATTGGATATCAGATCCTGAGGAAAGACAGAGGGAACAGAGGGGGTGGAGGAGTGGCACTGCTGATCAAAAAACGATGGGATTTTGATGAGCTGGGAGAGGAGACAGAGGAGAGGCAAGAGATTACATGGTAGGAACGCTTCAGTCTGGAGGTCCCAAGGTGGTAATTGCAGTGATGTATAACCCACCACAGAACAGCAGGAGGCCAAGGCAATAGTATGATGATAGTAATAGAGTGATGATTGACACACTGGCTGAAGTGGCCAGAAAGTTTCATGCGAGCGAAGCTACTGATCATGGGTGACTTCAACCACAAGGAAATCGATTGGGAGAACTTGGAGCCACATGGGGCCAAGAAACGTGGAGGGCTAAGATGATGGAGGTGGTACTGGAAAACTTCAATTACCAACATATAAGGTACACTACCAGAGAGAGAGGAGAAGATGAACCAGCGAGACTGGACCTAATATTCACTTTTAGTAGTGCACATATTGAGGACATCACATATGAAAGACCCCTTGGGGCCAGTGATCATGTGATTTTAAGCTTCGAATACACAGTAGAGTTACAAGTGGAGGGGGAAGCAGGAAGGACTGGACGAATGAAGCCAAACTACAAGAAAGGGACTATGTGGGCATGAAGAACTTCCTGAATGGGGTTCAGTGGGACAGAGAACTCGCAGGGAAGTCAGTAAACGAGATGATGGAATATGTGACAACAATATGCAAGGAAGCTGAGGAGAGGTTTGTACCTAAGGGTAACAGGAATAATGAAAAAACCAGGATGAGCCCGTGGTTCACCGAAAAGTGCAGGAGGCGAAACCAAGTGTGCTAGGGAATGGAAGAAGTATAGAAGGCAAAGGACCCAGGAGAATAAGGAGAGCAGTCGTAGAGCCAGAAATGAATATGCACAGGTAAGAGGGAGGCCCTAATGAAATCATAGAAAGCCAAATCTGATCCAAAGCTGTTGTACAGCCACATCAGGAGGAAAACAACAGTCAAGGACCAGGTGATCAGGCTGAGGAAGGAAGGAGGAGAGATGACAAGAAACGACCGCAAAGTATGTGAGGAACTCAACATGAGATTCAAAGAAGTGTTCACAGAGGAGACAGAAGGGACTCCAGAAAGACGGCGAGGTGGGGTACACCACCAAGTGATGGACATAATACATGCAACCGAGGAAGAAGTGAAGAGACTGCTGAGTGAGCTAGATACCTCAAAGGCGATGGGGCCGGACAACATCTCTCCATGGGTCCTGAGAGAGGGAGCAGAGACGCTATGTGTACCCCTAACAACAATATTCAACACATCTATCGAAACAGGGAGACTGCCTGAGATATGGAAGACAATAAATGTGGTCCCAAACCTTCTGGAGTTCTGTGACAGGGTGACAAAAGTAAGACAAGAGAGAGAGGGTGGGTAGATTGCATTTTCTTGGACTGTAAGAAGGCGTTTGACACAGTTCCACACAAGAGATTAGCGCAAAAGCTGGAGGACCAGACAGGGATAACAGGGAAGGCACTACAATGGATTTGGGAATACCTGTCAGGAAGACAGCAGCGAGTCATGGTACATGGCGAAGTGTCAGAGTGGGCGCCGGTGACGAGTGGGGTTCCACAGGGGTCAGTTCAAGGACCGGTGCTGCTTCTGGTATTTGTGAACGACATGACGGAAGGAATAGACTCGAAGTGTCCCTGTTTGCAGATGATGTGAAGTTGATAAGAAGAATTCAATCGGACGAGGACCAGGCAGAACTACAAAGGGATCTGGACAGCCTGGTCCAGCAATTGGCTCCTGGAGTTCAACCCACCAAGTGCAGTCATGAAGATTGGGGAAGGGCAAAGAAGACCGCAGACAGAGTACAGTCTAGGGGGCCAGAGACTACAAACCTCAATCAAGGAAAAAGATCTTGGGGTGAGTATAACACCAGGCACATCTCCTGAGGCGCACATCAACCAAATAACTGATGCAGCATTCCATCATCTTAATAAAAATCGTTCAGGACCCTGTACACTGTGTATGTTAGGCCCATACTAGAGTATGCAACACCAGTTTGGAACCCACATCTATCCAAGCACGTAAAGAAGCTAGAGAAAGTGCAAAGGTTTGCAACAAGACTAGTCCCGGAGCTAAGGGATATGTCCTACGAGGAGAGGTTAAGGCAAATCGACCTGACAACACTGGAGGACAGAAGAGATAGGGGGGACATGATAACGACATATAAGATACTGAGAGGAATTGACAAGGTGGACAGAGACAGAATGTTCCAGAGACGGAAACAGCAACAAGGGGACACAGTTGGAAGTTGAAGACTCAGGTGAATCACAGGGATGTTAGGAAGTATTTCTTCAGTCACAGAGTGGTCGGGAAGTGGAATAGTTTGGGAAGCGATGTAGTGGAGACAGGTTCCATGCATAGCTTTAAGAAGAGGTATGATAAATCTTATGACGCAGGGAGAGTGACCCAATAGCGGCCAGTGAAGAGGCTGGGCCAGGATCTATGACTAGACCCCTGCAACCACAACTAGGTGAGTACATACACACACCCCGGTGTCCTGGTGGCTAAAGCTCTCGCTTCACTCATAGAGGGCCCGGGTTCGATTCCCGGCGGGGCGGGAACATTTTGAAGTGTTTCCTTACACACACACACACACATACAATAGGCCTAGTGTCTAATCAGCATGTGCCTAGGACAAAATGGTTACTAACATATACACACACGTGAAGGGAGAGCTTTTGCTACCAGGCCACGGGTCACCGTACAAACTTCTAACCAATTCGTTTATGATTTTAAGAACTTAAATATGAAACTCATTCTGTAATAATTTAGGATATCCTCCTCGATGATTCATTTCTGGCCAGCAAAGCTTGAACACTACACAAGTTAGTTTGATATCTTTATTATGCACCCCATACCCATCTTGTGGGCGGTAGTCAAAAGATTACAGAGGTACATAATTGGTCCAGGGACTGGGCACCAAAGTTTTGATAGCTGAACAAGGTACAAAGGTAATGAACTCACAAGTTATAAATTTAATGAATCATGTAAGTAAGAAAATTTACTTACTTTTATACATGGTTGCAATCATAAACAAATTATAAAGCAATGAGCAATTTACTGGTCTACACCCGGTCACAACTGTAATGAGTTATTGGTGCATATATTAATTTTAGTGTCACACACACACATACACACACCAAATACAAAGTCATGAAGATAGGAGAAGGACAAAGAAGACCACTGACAGAGTACAGGCTAGGTGGACAAAGGCTACAAACCTCATCAAAGGAGAAAGACCTTGGGGTGAGTATAACGCCAAGCACGTCTCCGAAACACACATCAACCAGATAACGCGGCAGCATATGGGCGACTGGCAAACCTAAGATTAGCGTTCCGTTACCTTAACAAGGAATCGTTCAAGACACTGTACACCGTGTACGTCAGGCCCATACTAGAGTATGCAGCACCAGTCTGGAACCCACACCTGGTCAAGCACGTCAAGAAATTAGAGAAAGTGCAAAGATTTGCGACAAGGCTAGTTCCACAACTCAGGGGACTGTCCTATGAAGAAAGGTCGATGGAAATAGGACTAACAACACTGGAGGACAGAAGGGTTAGAGGAGACATGATAACGACATACAAAATACTGTGGGGAATCGAGAAGGTAGATAGTGACAGAATGTTCCAGAGAGGGAACACAGAAACAAGGGGGCACAACTGGAAGCTGAAGACTCAAATGAGTCACAGGGATGTTAGGAAGCATTTTTTCAGCCATAGAGTAGTCAGGAAGTGGAATAGTCATTGAACGATTTAGTGGAGGCGGGAACCATACATAGTTTTAAGACAAGGTATGATAAAGCTCATGGAGCAGGGAGAGCAGAGACCCAGTAGCGGACAGCGAAGAGGCGGGGCAAGGAGCAGAGTCTCGACCCCTGCAACCACAATTAGGTGAGCACAATTAGGTGAGTACACACACACACATAAACACACACCCCCACACTGAGAGGAATTGACAAGGTGGACAAAGACAGAATGTTCCAGAGATGGGACACAGTAACTAGGGGACACAGTTGGAAGTTGAAGACTGAGATGAATCACTGAGATGTTAGGAAGTATTTCTTCAGTCACAGAGTGGTCGGGAAGTGGAATAGTTTGGGAAGCGATGTAGTGGAGGCAGGTTCCATACATAGCTTTAAGAAGAGGTATGATAAAGCTCATGGTGCAGGGATAGTGACCCGGTAGCGGCCAGTGAAGAGGCGGGGCCAGGAGCTGTGAATCGACCCATGCAACCACAACTAGGTGAGTACAACTAGGTGAGTACACCCACACACGTGTGTGTGTGTGTGGCAGTGCTTTATTTACAGTGAGCAAAGTCAGGGTATTTTTCCAGAATGGTCTGTAATATACCACTGTGGATAAAATACTTTGACATATCTTGAACATTTCTGAGTGAGTTGTCTCTGAATTCATTAATTTTATCTCACTCCAGTACATAATGACGCAGGGTGTGACAATAATCCAACTGGCAAAGTTTACATCTTGTTTGGTCTACATCTGGTGGTGGTGATTTAACCTGCCAAAGATACTTGTAACCCAGCCGGAGGCGGGCGGTAGTGACATCCAAGAGTCTGCTTATTTTGTTGGATGCACCATAGACATGTGGCTCCTCCTGCATGATAGAATGATGACAAGCCAAGATTGTAATCTACCCCGCTCTTTGAAAGTATAAAACTTAGCCAATTTATCAGTTCTATCATGCATCTGAAGACCAATGTGTGATGGAATCCACAGCATGTGCACTCTGACTCTACTATCCACAATCCTACAATACCTGTGTCTGGCTTCTGACACAAGCATGCTACAATTTATACTTGATGAGTTGAGAGCATTTATGGATGACAGAGAATCAGTTACAATTAGAGAGTCAACCTTAGATACATGGACGCATTTGAGTGCAAGGAGTATGGCAAACAGTTCTGTCTGAAGGGTAGAGGCCCAGTTATTGATGCGTGCTCCAATTTCTTTAAGAAAGCCATCACTCTGCATGACAACAGCAGCACTACCAGCTGCACCAGTGGATTGATGAACAGAACCATCAACGTAAATAATTTGTGAGAGAGTGTGCTGTGTGACTAAGTTATCAATATAGCTTAAGGCAGTTTGGGGGAAAATGGAGGGATGGTAGTTTGGAATGGGGTAATATTCCATGGAGCGGAGAAGTGTCGCTGTTGCCTTACTTGCCACAGATCATGTATCTGATTCATGCGGAGGTCGGTTCCAGTTTTTTCGATCCATCTGGAGGAATGTTCACCAGTGCTGAGGAAAGTTTGGATGGCTTCTGTGCATGGGTTTGAATGGGCTTGCCTGAGCATATTAACCCAAATTAGGATATTTCTTTCAGTAACACGATCTCTGATGCTAGGAATATCAAGTTCTTTCTGCATATTTAAAATTTTGGCAGTACGAGGGCATTCTAAAATGATCCTCATTGCTTCGTTCTGCAGTTTTTCCAGCCCTCCAAGCTTCCAGTCAGACACAAGAGCAAGTAGTGGGGCAGCATAATCAACTAATGATCTAATATAAGCAAGATACATCATTTTCACAATTTTAACATTAGCATCATACCTGGGGTGAAACCCTGCCACAACTCTAAGTGCTCTCAGACTTTGTATTGACGACAAAGTCTCGTTACAACAGGTCCAAGTAGTGGGACCTCAAAGCCTAGATACCTGTATCTGTTTACATATTCTAGAAGAGACCCATCATGCAACTGGATCTTGCGAACTGTGCCTCTCTGTCGAGGAGGACGCCTATTGAGTATCTTTGTTTTATCAGTAGAGATTATCAACCCCAGGTCCTGACACGAGGCTAGTATATGGTTAAGGATGTTTTGGGTGTTGGAGAATCCGGTTGGGTGAATCATTATATCATCAGCAAAACTAATCATATAATGATGGGGCTGGCCAGGCATAGCATTAAGTAAGGCATTAATTATAATAATGAATAGAGTGGGACTGAGCACACCTCCCAGTAGGGTTCCTAATTCAAAGTCTTTAGTTATACTTCTATGCCCCTGGAACAACACAGAAGACTTTCTGTTGGACAGATAGCCTTTAATCCAGCGGAGAAGCCATCCTCCAACATCCATTCTGGCAAGTTCACTAATGATTACATGTCGGTTGGCAACATCAAAAGCACATTTAAGGTCAAGGAAGGTAGTGTATGAGCTGTCAGTGTGCAGAGTGAGAAAGGTGGCTATGCAATGATGCACACTCCTTCCATGCATGAAACAATGCAACCGGGGGGACAAAAATTTTTGATTCTGTACATGAGACAAAAAATGTTTGATTCTGTACATGAGACGATTAAGAATCATCCTCTCAAATGTTTTACATAAGCAGCTAGTAAGAGATATTGGGCGAAATGAATTTTGTTGATTGGGCTTAGGAATGGGAATGATGAGGCTGTTGGTCCAAGATTTAGGGAGCTCCCCAGTTACATAGCTCATGTTATATAATTCAAGTAAGGGATTACCTGGTACTCGACACAGCAATCTTAGTATATTATAGGTAATACCAACATCACCAGGCGACGTGGAGTTGCCCTCGTCTTACAACATACTCAGATTGCTGTGTCGAGTACCAGGTAATCCCTTACTAAACATACCCAAGAGATGTTCGTAGAAAGTAATTATATGGAAGACCTCTGCTAGATGATCAAAAGCTCCAGCTGTGGGTCATCATATGACTAAGACCCGCCTCATGAAACACTGGTCCTGTTTCCTGACAAAACTCACACCAAACATAACCTAAGTAATTAACCTCACATTCATCTCAGTCTGTGTTGGTGCATTAACCTCACATTCCTCTCAGTCTGTGTTGGTGCATTAACATCACATTCCTCTCAGTCTGTGTTGGTGCATTAACCTCACAGCTTCGCCTACCAACACACAACACGTTATCATTTTCTGTTTATTTAAAGAGAAACGATATGACAAGTATAATGAGTTTGTTTATATAATAATAATAATAATAATAATAATAATAATAATAATAATAATAATAATAATAATAATAATAATAATAATAATAATATCTTTATTTCGACAAGTACATGTACATCAATGACATACTACTATATAGAAAGCCCCTTGTTATTAAGAGTATTTCGGGCAAATTAGGTAAGTTTTGTCCCAGGATGCGACCCACACTAGTCCACTAATACTCAGGTACCTATTTCTACAGATGGGTGAATAGGGACAACCGGGGGTAAGAAAATGTTACCAACCTTACCGGGAATCGAACCCAGACTCTCAGCGATGACTGATTTCCATGAATATATTATAGATTGGAGGTTTGTGATCATTATCATGGAGATAATACAAAAGCATGTTGGTCTGATTTAGCTTTTGATATGATCAAATAACACACTTGGCATTAGGTGAAAGTTAAAAGTTTAGCAAAGCCGATATTGTACCGTATATCTGGTCGAAACAGTAATATCTGGTCGAAACAGTAATATCTGGTCGAAACAGTAATATCTGGTCGAAACAGTAATATCTGGTCAAAACAGTAATCTTTCTGAAATCAGGGGTACGATATTATTACTATTATTAATGTTAGCCTGCGATGTAGATGTTTCAGTAAGGTCTATTTCCAAATTTGAATGGAATTTTGAAATGGAGTCAGCTATTTGTGGATATAAACTACGGTTATTTTAATGTAATATATGAAACATTGAGAGTGGTGTGTATGTGGTAACCTTCACTAACTTAACCTTAGTTTTCACTCCAGACTCTTGTCAAACTGTTCTCCGCTCTCACTCTTCTAACTACAAGGAAATGAATTATTACGTTTTAAAGGCTTTGCCTGTGAGACAACTCGCTTAGAAATGTTCAAGATATGTCAAAGTATTTTATCCACAGTGGTATATTACAGACCATTCTGGAAAAATACCCTGACTTTGCTCCCTGTAAATAAAGCATTGCTACGTGTGTGTGTGTGTGTGTGTGCGTGTTGATTGCCATTTTGTCCTGTGCACATGTCGATTGAAGGCTGGGCCTGTTGTGTGTGCGTGTGTGTGTACTCACCTAATTGTACTCACCTAATTGTGGTTGCAGGGGTCGAGACTCAGCTCCTGGCCCCGCCTCTTCGCTGTCTGCTACTGGGTCTCTGCTCTCCCTGCTCCATGAGCTTTATCATACCTTGTCTTAAAACTATGTATGGTTCCTGCCTCCACTATGTGTATGTATATATGTGTGTATGTGTATGTGTGTGTGTGTATGTGTGTATGTGTATATGTAAGTGTGTATGTATATGTGTGTGTGTGACCCAACAATAAAATTTACACCAAGAACTCATTACAGTTGTGACTGGGTGTAGACTAGTGAAGTGTTCATTGCGTTATAATTTGTTCATGATTGTAACCATGTATAAACGTAAGTAAGTAAATTTACTTACATGTTTCATTACCTTTGTAACTTGTGAGTGCATTACCTTTGTAGCTTGTTAGTTCATTACCTTTGTAACTTGCTCAGCTATCAAAACTTTGGGGTCCAGTCCCTGGACCCATTATGTACCTCTGTAATCTTTTGACTACCGCCCACAGGATGGGTACAGGGTGACTACCGCCCACAGGATGGGTACAGGGTGACTACCGCCCACAGGATGGGTATGGGGTGACTACCGCCCACAGGATGGGTATGGGGTGACTACCGCCCACAGGATGGGTACAGGGTGACTACCGCCCACAGGATGGGTATGGGGTGACTACCGCCCACAGGATGGGTATGGGGTGACTACCGCCCACAGGATGGGTATGGGGTGACTACCGCCCACAGGATGGGTATGGGGTGACTACCGCCCACAGGATGGGTATGGGGTGACTACCGCCCACAGAATGGGTATGGGGTGCATAATAAAGATATCAAACTAACTAAACTGTTGATACAACAATTAACACAAAACATAAATGTTATATTTTATTAGCATGATTCTTGGTGTCTGCAGATGAATATCACAACGATTTGTGTTTTGGTGTGGACGTTGGTATGGGGCATCATGGGAAACTTGACTCCACCTGAGAGGTCCTACAGGATCCTGATGCTCCTGCCATTCTCCTCCAGGAGTCATAGGAACGTCTTCATGCCTCTCGCTGTGGCTCTGGCTGACCGTCGACACAAAGTAAAACATTAATGCATATTTTTTTTTAAATTTGGAAACTAGCCTAAAAAAAAAATCATGTAGTGAAATAGGAATTTAGTTTAAACATTGAGTGGAGAATATTTCTGCATGTAATCTTTATGTAATAGTTAATTTTGGTGTAAAGTATTTCAAGAATAGCTTTCAGAACTTACGTATTTTTCTGCTATATATTTTCCCAACTGAAGAGTTCAGTTTGTTGTTGAGGGCCTGACCAAATTCCCTCAACCTTACCTTAATAAACGACCCACATCCACTTTCAGATTGTAATGTTGACCAACCATCCCAAGTCGTCCGAACATCCTAACATCGAAGAGATTACTCACGACCTAACATACCTCAAGGAGGACTCAGTAAACATTTTCAAGATAGCGACCCCAACTGGGGTCTTTCAATACATGGAGACAGTGTTGCCAGCTCTTGCTAGGGATCTGTACAAAATACCCGAGGTGCAGAACCTTATAACAATAGGAAGGAATTTGATCTCATAGTTATTAACATATGTACAATGAGGTAGGTGATAGCTAAGTTTTGTTATTGCACTAAGTGTGTCTCATGAAAATTTAATGATGGGTATTTAATAAGTGTGAATATTGCGAAGATATGATAAGAATAAACCTATGTAGTAAAGTACTTTATATAAATATTGCAAAAGAGTTGAGGGTCAGAAAGATCGATTGAAGAGGAACAAAGTAATATGTAGACCAAGTAGAAACACACACAGATACATACCACTTAATGCGTGGGTTTAAACCTATGAGCGAGTCACAAAACCCCATGGGTTCAAACCTCCCCTTCTGTGGTTTATTTTGCAATCATGTTATTATAACCGTAAAGGACAATACATTATATTGTGACCCCTTATTGACAAAATTTCAACTTTATAAAAGCCCACTGTGTGGGCGAAACGTTGTGAATAAAGACTCACATTATACTTATACTACAATTCTTTCCCATCGTGTTTACAATTAATTCATAAAGTGAACAATACATACGAGTATGGAACTTTCCACCGCCTTCATTGACTTAGAAAACGCAAATAATACGGGTGAAAAACTGTAGATGATCAGAAGAAAGAAAGGTTAGAAAGAGATCATAGAGAGATTCAGTGGGAATGAAGCGGAGGTAAAGGTCACTAAAGGCATTATTTTTCAGTAAGGATTGACCTTAGCCAGGATGTGTGATGCCAAAATGGTTATTTAATATATATATATATATATATATATATATATATATATATATATATATATATATATATATATATATATATATATATATATATATATATATATGCAAGACAACCACTATGAAAAATAGAGGAATTCCAAGCGCTGTGACTACTCACATTATCAAGGAACTATAAAAGGAAACATGACAAGAGGACTTATATAAGGGCAAGACTACCCTCACAGTCACATCACAATAACAAAGACTACACCTCCAGTAAGGTAACATCTCACGACTCTGTAGAAGAGGAAAAACAAGAAAGGACCTGAAACTCTTCCAAGAATTAAGATTATCCAATTTATCATTAAATTCTTCCCAAATTTTATTAATTATAAAAGAATCCAATTTATATAAACCAAAAGAAATATTCATATTATTTTCAAAACTGCTTTTAATGAAACATGATTCTATTATATTCCTCTCAACCATGGACTTGTTTGATACAACCTTCTCAGCATTTTTGAAAATCAATTGATGGTTAAAGTCTCTCACATGAATAAATAGAGCATTAGAATCTTGTCCAGTTCTAATGCTATATTTATGTTGTTTTAATCAGTTCAAGACTTTACCAGTTTGACCAAATAAACTTTATCGCATATTTTACAGGGAATCTTATAGACACATCCGTCAGCATTTTGGGAATTTTTATCAAAAGTCTTTTTACTGTATCAAGTTTTTAAATACAACTTTGATATTAAAATTCTTAAGAAAGGAAGGCATATCAACCAAGTTTTCATGGTAAGGGGGGAACCAACATATTTTTGGTTGAATAAGGTTGGTTGTCCCTTTTGGGATTGTAAAAGTATTCCTAGCTATTTTAAAAGATTTATCAATTATGTTTCTAGGTATTTTAAATCAATAGTATTTCATAAATTTTAGAGATTTCTTCATCTATGAACCTAGACTACAAATACGTAAAGCCTCAAAAACATTGAAGAAAAAACCGACACTTTAACTCTATCTTGATGTGAAGAGTAATAGGTACATAGGAACAATTATTTGTAGGTTTTCTGTAAATTTTAAATTTAAAATCAATGTTACCCTTAATAATAAAAACATCTAGAAGGGCAATGAGTTATTTACTTAATTCCAACAGTAAAATTTTAGAATGAGCTAAGCTATTTAATTTAACAAGGAAATGGTTTATGTCTACATTCTTAGGCATAAGGCAAAAATATCATCAACATATCTATACCACTTAGTCTATTGGGAAGGATAGTGTTAACAATCTTGTTTCGAAAATTCCATATATAGTTACTAAGAACAGGTGAAAGAGGATTGCCCATTGCCATACCAAACTTTTGTAAAACTCATCATTAAATACAATTTTGCATCAACAATACAAAGTTTAATAAGTTTAATGATAGTAGGAATCAATGGTAAATCATAATTAACCAGTTCTTCAGATAAGAAACTTAGTAAATCATCAACTGGAACTTTTGTAAACAAGGAGGTAACATCAAAACTAACCATATTGAAATCTTTAAATTAGTCAAGGTGCTTAATTTATCAACTAAATCTAAGTTGTTTTTAACATTTAAATTAGAAATTTTTCCAACAATTGGGCTCAAAATATCAACAAGCCATTTAGAAAGTTTATAAGAAACTGAACCTATAGAGCTAATAATTGGTCTAACAGGATTACCAGGTTTGTGTGTTTTTATTAATCCATACATATAAGGTAAAGATGGATTAGTAGAAGTAAATTTTTTAATTAATTATCTTTGCCTTCAATAGATGTTTTATTGTTTTATTGAAATTGCTGTTAACAGTTTCTTAAGGGATTCTTTTCTAAGTTTAGAATAGGTTTCAAAATCTCTAGGAGGTTATTCATTTTATCTTGGTAATCGGTTTTTCATAATTTCAATTGCATTTTATTTTATCTGCTTTAGTAAGACGCAAATTTTTATTTATTCAAAAATGAATCATAAGACTTAAAAAAACTTTGGGGGCAATTGGGAATATTTTGTTTTAACATTGAGCTATATACCATCCCCTTTAAAATTTAATTTACCCCCGGATAAATCAGAGGATTTTTTTTAAAATTCAAAAAGGTTTTAAAAATTTAAATTATTAAGTTTTTTTTAAGTTGCAAAACTTAAACCGAAACCAAGAGCAGCAGTTGTATTTTTATCTAATTTTTTCTTGTAAGTTAATTACAAATTTAATTAGAGTGCTTAGTCCAATCACTATTTTTAAAAATTATCAAATTTTTTTAGTTTTTTTTTAGATTATTACAAATTCTTCTGAGTTTATTATAGCAATGATCCAAATACTATGTTGCCATTCTGATGGAATAGTCATTCTATAAATTTTACTGTTGAATTGAAGAAAAAAACCCTTGCCCTTCCTAGATGTTTTTATTTTTAAAGGGTAAATTGATTTTAAATTTAAAATTTACAAAAAAACCCCAAATAATTGTTTAAGTAAATTTTCTTTCACATCAAGATAGAGTTAAAGTGTGGTTTTTTCTTCAATGTTTTTAGAGCTTTATTTGTAGTTAGAGTTATAGATGAAGAAACTTTAAAATTTATGAAAATAAATTTAAAAAAAAACATAATTGTAAATTTTTTAAAAAGCTAGGAAATTTTTTTCAACCCAAAAAGGGGGAAAACCCAACCCTTTTCCCCAACCAAAAATTTTGGGGCCCCCCTACCATAAAAATTTGGGTTTGGGGTATGTTTTCCTTTTTAAGAATTTTAATATCAAAGTTGTATTTAAAAATCTTGATACAGAAAAAAATTTTTTAAAAAAATTCCCCAAAAATTACGGATTTTCATAAGTTTCCCCGTAAAATATGCGATAAAGTTTATTATGGTCAAACTTAAAAGTCTTGAACTAAGATTAAAAAATAAAATAGCATTAGAACTGAAAAGATTCAAATGCTCATTTATTCATGTGAGACTTTAACCACCCCCAATTATTTTAAAAATCAGAAGGTTGTATAAGCAAGTCCATGGTTGAGAGGAATATAATAGAACATGTTTCATTAAAAGCATTTTTGAAAATAATATAATATTTTTTTTTGGTTTTATAAATTGATTTTTTATAATTATTAAAATTTTGGGAAAATTTAATGATAAATTGGACTAATTTAATTTTGGGAAGAGTTTGGTCCTTTCTTTTTTTTTCCTTTCACAGAGTCGGGGATGTTCCTACTGTGAGGTGTATCTTTTTTATTGTGTGACTGTGAGGGTAGTCTTGCCCCCCATATAAGTCCTCTTGTCATGTTTCCTTTTTATAGCCTTATAATTTAGTAAAAACGAAAGCGCTTGGGAAATTTTTTATTTTTTTTTAGTGGTTTCTTATATTCTGGGGATCACCCGGGGTTTTGTTCTTTTTTTTTAAATATATATATATATATATATATATATATATACATTATATATATCCAGATATTTAAAGGGGGTTTTGGTGGTTGCATGTAGAGAGAATGGCAAAGAATGATTCGAGAGGATAAATTATAGTGGGGGAAACAAAAAAAGGCACAAAAAAATAAAAGAAAAAAATTTTTATGATTTTGCCCTTTTTAAACACACAAAAAAGGGGCAAAGGTTTTAGGCAGGGAACAGGGGGGGGACCCGAGATAGGGAAAATGGAGGAGGGAAGGGGAGTAGTAAAGAGTAGTGGGGACAGTCATGTTAAGGGAGCACTGCAATGAGGCAGGGGGAAGGGTGGCGAGAACAAGAGGGAGGAAAGGGGAAAAAGGCAAAAAGGGAAAAAAAAAAGAAAGAAAGGAAAACCATAGGGGAAAAAAAAAAGAAGAAGAGGGAAGAGATGAAAGGGGGAAAGGGAAACAGGGTTGTCAGGGGCTAAGTTTGGCATTTTAATGAATGAAAGAGGAAAGATAACAGAGAAAAAAGGTAAGATTAACAGGGAAGTTGTAAAGGGGGTCAAAAAGGGGGAAAATGAAAGAAAGGGGACAGTTTTAAAAGACCAATAAAAAGGATGACGTGATCCTGAAAGACAGAAAAGAGCATTATTAGTGTGGCGCCAACACTTTTTTGTGCTCCCGGGGGCTGTGAAAGAGACGGCCAGTTTTCCAATACTGAAGAGGACAGGGGGGGCAAGAAATAGAGGGAAAACCCGGAGAATCTGTGGAGGGAGGGGAGGTAGAACGATTAGTGCGAAGGGTTAGTTTGACGAAAAGGGAAGTTTGATGTCTAAGGAACGGAGAAAGGGGTTTAGATTAGAGAGACCAGAGATGTAGGGAAGGCAGAGGACTGGAGAGTTTCCCCAAAGAGGGTTTGGGGAAAGAAAGTCCGTTTGGAGAGAAAGCAGAGTCTATGAAATGGGGGAAGGGGAGCCCCAGGGGGAAAAAGAATTTGAAGTGGGAAAATTTTTGTTCAAGAAACTGGGGGGTCACAGATACGGAGAGCACAGAGAAAGAGGGGATAAGAACACTTTCTTGACAGAGGAGGTGATAAAAAAGAATGACATGCCCTTGCAAGGCTTGCGGTACACGGGAAGGCAAAAAACCGTAACGAGGGTGGGGAAGAACACGGGGAAAGGGGAACAAAGAAATAGATTCCCAATCAGTTTTTAATTTAAAGGAAGGGGGGGAAATTTTTAAACATCAAGAAAGGTTGGAAAGACTTTTAATCATGAGGCCAAAGGAAAAAAGTCATCACAGTCATCCTATTGATTGGGCTTCCAAAACGTCACCCAGCAACTTTTATGCCCCGGGAATCCTCCCTTTTTTAAAACAACTTTCCCCATGAATCTTACCCGGCTATGTCTCTGTTGATGCTTTCCTCTCATTACATTGTCAAATGTCAAAATTCAGAACACCCCTGACTTAACCTGATTCTTCCCTTTTTTCCCCCCCTTCCTTTTTTTTTTCTTCT